>CANTUT010000165.1:0-226296 GCA_947687605.1 Reutealis trisperma | reverse complement strand
TGTATATATATATATACACATTACATATGTATATATATACTTGTACATATGTATATATATATATACATATATACATATGTTGATATGTATACATATACATATACATATATGTATATGTATATGTATATGTATACATATCTATACATATCTACATATGTATATATATATATATATATATATATATATATATATATATATATACATGCCTATGTATATGTATATATGTACATATGTATATATATATATATATATATATATATATATATATATATATATATATATATATATATATATATATATATATATATATATCCTATGACCATGATAATGCATTCCATAATATCCCCTGTATCTCTAAGTCTCCTCTAGACATGACACCAACTCCATGTCTATATAATTGTTTGAATAACCCAGCAAATTACATTGAACATCAGCTCTCTATAAAAAAGCCAAACAACCTCCACGTGATTCATGATCCACACAAAATCAACCCATATACCCTAGTTTATTCTTCAAACTCTAATATTTTATTCTCATGCACTAAAGTCTCCATAAGAAACAGAAAACTTGGGATTGGGATCAGTAATGAAGGACTTTAGTGCACGGTAATTTATGATCGATGGTCCATGTAATGTTTAAAGTAATGAACTATAAACATTCATTTCTAATAAGGAAGTCATGATATAGAATGCTAGCTGTCACTCACGACTTATGGAACTAAGTGTGAAGTGGGGATTTCACATTAGTAGAGAAAAATATTTTTTCATTCCTATTTCTAATTAGACATAAACCTAGAAAGTCACACACACCCAATAGTGATCACCTTTTAAGTGTAAAAGGTATACCATAATAATTAATAAAAGTGTTTAATTAATTGATCAGTGGTAAAATGATTAAACATATAATTAAATTTATAAGAATTCTAGCATGTCCTGATGATTAATCTAAAATGTTTCTATTCAATTAAAATTTAATTTGTATATGATGCAAATGAGAAGATTAATTGAAAAATGATTTGGACTAATTAAATCAAAAACTTAATTTTAAGCTTAGTGAAAACACTAAATATATAATAATAAGGAAAAGAGGTAATTTAAAAGTTAGAAAAAATTCACTATTCATAAGCCCATGTGATGGATTTAGGAGTCAGAGAAATTTCCACTAAGATTAAAATTGTAATTACATCTTTTAACTAATAGAAATGTCCATTTTGCCCCTAAAGAATAATATGGTCATTTCACCACTTGATGTAGCAAAGTCCACCTTTGCTCCTTCATCAAATGATGAGCTAAAATGGTATTATAGTATTTGTGAAGATTTAAGAGTTAAGTCTTGAAGAAAAGAAGTATATAAGTGTTATGTTCATCTTTTTTTCATAAGGTTGAACATCATTTTTTCTAGTTGAAACAATTTTGAAGAGAAAGAAGTTGAGAGAAAAAGAAAAGAAGAAATAGTTCTTCAATTTTTTTAATCTTCAATTCTTTTTCTTAGTTCTTTATGAAAGAACAAAATCGTTTGCAATTTGAAAATGAGTTTAGTCCAAAACAATCAAAGAGAAACCTTATCTTCCTAAAGGTTTTTAAGGAATATCTTGAATCAAAGTTGGGCAACCAAGAGAGGGATTCAAGAACACTAAAAAAATCAAAGAGATATTTTTGAAGGTGAGTTAGGTGTAGATGATTTAGAGGCTTCGCACTTGGGGAACTCTTTGTTAAAGAAAGAAAGAACCTTCAAGAGGTAATATAATTACTCTTCCTTCTTCTTTCTTTGCATATGTGTTTTACACATAATTAATTGATTGCTTGAATAAATGTTTGGATTTAATTGGGTGAAGTGAAATTTTAAAATGTTTGAAATTTCACCCCACCACCCTGCTTCTGCTGCGATTAGCTCTACCATTCATTCATAGCCAGGCTTGAACTCCCATGAAAGTCTACCTCCATATTTAATCCTCCATCATCCACAATATTCTTTGCACACAAATTCTCAAAAAGGCCTACCAAAATAGCCACCCTTGGTTTAGTATTTTTCTTCCTTTTCCTCGGCCCATTAACACTCATAATATTAGCATTAATTTGTGTATTAACTGGATTACTTGAAGTAACTAGTGGATACACTAAATGTGATAATTCAAAATCAACAGACCCTCATACGTCAACTGCATGATTTACATGATTTGTAGGTAACGTACCAACACTACCCACCGCAAAGTTCATTTGTAACAGGATTCTTATCCATTACCTTACCACTAAAATTCAAACTAGAGTCCTTCACATTTCCTATTTCAGGATTTCTTGGCTGTTGGGTAACGTTTGAACTTCCACACCAACCTTGTCCATAAATCCATCGATTGCCCACCGAACCATTTCCACCAACAATCCTACCAGAGGTAGCTCTTAAATTAGATCCATATTAGTGGGGCTTTGGTGTTAGTAATGGATGATCCATAAGGAATTCACAACGCATATCTAAGTGCTTAATGATGCCACAACCAAAATAAAGATTAAGAAGCCATTCATATTTGAATGTAAACCACATCGTGTTACCAGCCATTCTAAAATTCACTCCACCAAGAAGGGGCTTTGAAACATCAATCATAACACGAATCCTTACTAAACCCCGATACCAAAGAGCTTTTGTGTTAAATTCACCAAAAACTCCAACTACAACTCTAATGGATTTCATAACACCCTCCACTTGTGCTTTAGGTGGTAGATTAAAGACCTGAATCCAAAAAGATACCAAGTTTAAAGACACTGATGAAGCAAGTACAATCTCAGAAAGCCGAGCAAGCACAAGCAATTGTTGCTTAAACTACCAAGATCCTTTCAGCAAAACCTGATCCATATCTGCCTTGTGTTAGAAATGGAACCAAAACAAAGTGTCGCCTGCATAGTAAAAGTCATATCTTTAACTGGCTGCAAAAATTTGCCATGGTATCTTGCATTACCTTGACATTTGTTGGCTTATCACCCACAAACCTATCCAATAGACACCAATCAAAAGAGGCATCACCCTGCTCATCCTAGTCCTTAATGTTATCCCAATCTACAGCACATGCTTCCACCATGAGATTATTCACTTCCTTAGCAATACCCTCCATACTTATTAACTAAACCTGCTTAAGCAAAAGGAAAGTCTCACAACTTATAGAGGGAGAGAAAAGAAAAAACAAATTATATATAAAACAGTTTTTATTCAAATTGGAGATAGTGAAATAAATTTATTTGATTTTACATTTTAAAAACTAAGTAAAAAAATAATGTCTTTCACATTAAATTTCAATACCATTTAATTATGTTATGCATGGTATTGACACATTGCTAGTTAAAATTAATAAATAAAAAGAATTTAATTTGAAATGGTGAATAGAATTATCGTAAGCCGTCTTAGTCTCTCTCTCAAAAAAAAAAAAAAAAAAAGAAGGAAAATCACTCCCTACAAATTTAAAAGAAAAAAACTATCAGCAAAAATTCATCTTCCTACTAATAAAAATCGAAAATACAAAACCAAAAACAAGTGGACCAAATAGAGATTTTCCAAACATACGATTGAATTTTTATTCCTCTGCATCAGCGACTACCGTACGACGACCCACAGAATGTGAACCGTGAACCTCCAACATCTACACCAATGACACACCCACAAAACCCTAATTTCTGATCTCCCTCAAAAAAAAATTTGTTTTTTTAAATGCATAAATTATCTTCTTCACCAGTATTGTCCCCTAATATTTTCTAAATTGACCTCTATATCCTCCATTTCGCGTTTTTCATTATCAATTTCTGAAAGATATCTCTCTCTTTCAGTGGATCAGGATTGATTGTGTTCTTCTCAAGGCTTTAACAAGTGGTAATTCAAATTTGTTCTATTTTTCGAGTTTTAGCTGTTAATTTGCATGCTAATCGAAATTATCATACACATTTGTTTTAGGGTTTTGGTGTTTATTATTTAAAATATGTTTTTATTTTGTTGCTTCCTGGGTTGATTGATCTGTTTGCAAGTTTATAAATGAAATTTTCTCTATCTATGTTTATGTATGATACGCTTATATTTCCTTGTTGCAATCCATAATTTCGGTCTTCATGTGCACGCATAAGGGTGTCAGAAAATCTGCTTTCTTGCCAAATACAGTTGTTTTTAAGTTTGTTTGCTGCAAATTTTGGTATTGCCCATCTGGTTTATTTTTTTTCCTTTTTTTCCCCTTAGCAAGTTCAGTGTATTATAGTCTTAGTTGATTACCCGTGTTTAATGGATGTGAATTCCCTTTTGTGATATGAAATTTGGCCCTAATGTAGGATGGTTTGAAGTATTTTTTGCATGTTCTTACAACTATGGGCAGCAGTGAAATGGATAAACCAGCAAAGGAGAAAGAGACAAAGACCCAGGCTGCAACTTCTGCGCAGGTCTACTTCTGTGTTTTTTGAAGTTGTTATTTTTCAATTTAAGACTATATAATTTTACGTGCCCAAATGAACAAGTTTAGTTCTGTGTTCTCAGGAGCAGTCTTCAACTACCAGCACTGGCACTGTAAATGCTGACTGGACAGGATTTCAGGTTATGTAAATAGATGCTTGTTCTTTTTCTTTTTTTTAAAAAAAAAGAAGCAAATTTTTCCTGGTTTATCTAATACTGCGATTGTTATGTGTTGGTTGTTTCTTCAACAGGCATATTCTCCTATACCTCCACATGGGTTCTTGGCATCAAGTCCCCAAGCTCACCCATATATGTGGGGGGTTCAGGTATTCTTGACTTCATATTGATATTTAAGGCTTGTGCATCAATTATTGTTGAAGCTAATGCATGTAACAGTATGGAATGATTGAATTTGGATGTTATGGTTGATGTTAATGATTCAATTTTTGATCAATTCTCAAGAAAGAAAGTAGTGGGAAGTTAGAAGAGAAATTAATGTAATAAATCTTTTTAACTATCCTATTCTGGAGACTGAATGGAGTTAACTAGGACATTTCCAACTAGTGAGTGTGAGTGTTATGATCAGTTTGAGCATCATATATTGACTGATTGAACTTGTTAATTAGCCTAGGTCAGCATTTTTCCCCCTAAATATGAAATTACTTGTTACAACTTGTTGCATAAGCATTGTGGTTTACTTTGCGCTAACTTGTGATATTTTTGTTAGAAAATTTTATCTAAATTTCCATCTTGCATTGGGGCATAATGCCTAATTCAATTAGGGCCTTTTTCTAGGCTTGCTCAACTCCATATTGATTTGTTGAACATAAGTTTGAAACTGAATGTGCAGCTTTTCTTATGGTTTGCGCTACATGAAATTCATAGGCTTGAATTAACCTGATCACCTATTGAAATGCCACTGGTTAAGTATTGTGCTATATATCCTTGCTAGAAAACAAGGTAAATTGTCTTGAATTGTATAAAAACATCTCTCATCTAATCTTCTGATGATTTGGATATTTTTGGTGTTGACCTTATTGGACCTTTTCAAGTGTACTAAAAATCTTTCGTTTGTCAAAGATTCTTATTTTTCTTGTGGTTCTGTAATTTCACCTTTGGTAGTGTTCTAATATAACATATATATATATATATATATATATATATATATATATATATATATATATATATATATATTAATATATTATTGCAGCATATTATGCCTCCTTATGGTACCCCACCGCATCCATATGTTGCCATGTATCCTCATGGTGGCATATATGCTCATCCATCCATTCCTCCGGTATTTTTCTTTTATGATTTACATTTTTTTTTTTTACAAATCGTTGGTTTTTCTTCGTATTCGGATTCATTCAGAAGTTAACATTTTCCTTATCTGATAAAGGGATCTTATCCTTTTAGTCCTTTTGCAATACCTTCTCCAAATGGCATCGCTGAGGCATCGGTGAGTTTCCTGAATCGAATTTTTCTTACAATTATTGCTACTAATAGGATGTGTCCTTTTCTATATGGTACTTCAAAATTAATTCAAAATAAGTTTTGTGTAGGGATGTACTCCTGGAAACACAGAAGTAGATGGGAAGCCATCTGATGTGAAGGAAAAATTGCCCATTAAAAGGTCCAAAGGAAGTTTGGGCAGTTTGAACATGATTACAGGGAAGAATAATGAGCTTGGTAAAACAACGGGAGCATCTGCCAATGGAGTTTATTCTAAAAGGTAATATTGTTGGACACGTACATGATTGGAATATGTTATTGGGCTTTGGTTTGTGTTCCAAGCTACTCATTCATTCACATTTAAGTGAATTTTGGATGAAATAGATAGAATAGAAGGAGTAGGTAAAGAGTGATTACAACAATAAGATATTTGTTGGATATAAGGCAATGCACTTATTGAAAAGGCTCCCTCTGCCTACTAGCTCGAATAAATTTAACCTTTTGTGCTCTTTCTTAATTAACTTAAATTGTGATAATGGGGATAGGTGATCCATGTTTCTTTACTTAGTGTTTGGAACAATTGAACATGGACTTCATTTGATTTCCAAGTGAATTTCATTAACAGAATATGAATGAATTTTCATGTTTGCATAACATGTACGTCATTTTGAAATCTGTAGCCTTCCTATATTGTAGCTTAGAATTCATGAGCTTTATTAGTTGTACCTTGTTATGTTCAAAATTCATTTCTGAATTTTATCAATTTTGGTAGAATTTAACTCAAGTGCAACGAATTCCTTAGAAATATAAATTTATTGATGTTAGAATATTCTTGATATGTAGTGCTGAGAGTGCAAGCGAAGGTACAAGTGAAGGAAGTGATGCAAATTCGCAAAATGTAAGTGCTGTGCAGCTTAATTTATATTATATACATCTTAACTTCTATGACCTTTGGCCCTATTCTATTTGCATCAGTCAGCCACTTCAAAGGTGGGACTTTCTGTTTCATGAACTTCTATGACTCAGTTAGATAGTTATTCCCAAGTTTTTTTTTTTTTTTTTGCACGTCCTTTCTAAATGTTTTAATAAAAAAAGTGTGGTTCATGTTTCTCAAGTATTGTGGGCAGCAGTACCACTGGGGATAGAGTTGTAATGACTTGTTAGCATAAAAATTTGGTGAGAGTTTATGCTGATTTCCCCCTTTTTCTAGTTATTTTATCTTTTGTTATAAAGAATCACTCATAATACTGCTGATCACATTTGTTACATATCGCAAGTGTGGTCAGTCCATGTATGTACTAAATTTGTGAAGTCGATATATTTGAGGTTTGTTAACCTCTAAATCACTCTGCTGAAAATCACTTGTACGAGTAATTTCATCCTGGTTGCCTTAAAGTAATGTCATCCTGGTTGCCCTGCAGTCTCATCATTTTTCCTGTTATCTTTTCTTATGTAGCACTATAAACAATACTTGCTCCATTCCATAATAACTGTTGTTTTAGAGAATTTTATTTGTTCTAAACTAATTGTCGTTTTAGGAGTTCAATGAGGTATTTATTATTTTTTTTTCCAATTTTACCTTCCTTTATCTCTCCTCTTAACCATTTGTACTTATAACTTTTATTTCTCCACATAAAGAAAGGGTATTTTAGCCTTTTCACTTTAGAATTGAGATAATTTAATAGCTTTCTTAATCTGTATGCCGAAACCTTAAATGTCACAGTTGCTGTGGAATGGAGAGAGTATGACTTAATACTAGAGTGGAATGTAGAATATGAAACACTTGATCCTATGGTAGTAGAAAAAAATTATATCTGTGATGAGAGGGCATGGAAAGTTTATTGTGTAAAGGTCAAGCATGAAATTGTGACAATATATCTAGATTAAAAAAGTGAAATTATTCTATGTCCTACTTAGTCATAATTTTGTTCATCCTGATTATGGCTTGTCTAAGCTTTCTTTCTCAATGTCATATTTAATCAAAGAATATCTTTGGATTCTTCAAGCTATCAAAAACATTAATCTCATTTTGCAAACATTGTTTTGAAAACACAGTTTAAAGTAATTGGAATTCTAGAGAATATGAAAAATGATACATTTCTGGATCTTTTAGATACTGGTTCTTGAGAATGAATCAGACCTACAAGCCTGTTCGCCAAACCACACCACCCACCCACCCAAATCCCAAAGTTAAAAGACTCTTACTATAGTTTTTCATTGTTACTTCTCTACCCAAATTGATTTTCACCGAGGCACTGTTGCTGAGTCATGCTCTCTCCCACTATCATTCAGTTCAGGCTTTAGGTTCTTAGGTTGAGGATTTTAACCAGGTCTCTTCCTCAAACTCATTCACATTCTCTCTCTCTCTTCCCTTTTATGTCTTTGTTATTATTATTATTATATTATTATTATTATTTTTTGGAAGATCTAGATTTGCTACATAATTTCTTGATCTATCCCCAAAAATAACATCTTTGAACTACTAAGGAGACAATTCAATTTAGCTTTGGTGAAGATGGATGCGACTAACGGAAGTCTTGATTCATCTTGGCTTAATAAGACAATAAAAATGGGAAGATTGGGTATTGGGTTTATTTTCACAGTGCTTGCAGCGGTGATTGATGATTATTGTGAAAGTGCAGGAGAAAAAGAGGGTATGAAAAGGCATGGAGGAAGAAGATGATGATAAAGACATTTATAGGAATAAGAAAGATTATAAATTTGTATTTCAAGAAACCTAAAACCTAGTCTTGTAAACAATCTCAGTATTTTGGAAGCAAAAAACAGAGAGAAAGCAATGTTACTGAACATGCCCTTAATTAATTGGCAAACTGTTAGGTCTTGATGTATTGCAAGGTGGTGTCTACCTATTGTACTGATGAGCTGAAGTCTTCAAGGGATAATAATATACTTAACTGTTACGAAAAAAAAAAAAAGAGGGTTTTAGTTAAACATTTAGTGTCTGAGTGCATTAGCTTTTCAACATTCCTTCTTGTTTTTGAGGATTAGGGTATGTTCCTAGGTTTAGGATTGGAATGAATTTTAATTATAATTTGCGAGTGACATGATGGTGGGATGATGTGGCAGTTCTTTAAAAGTTAGAAAGCTTGCGTTGGGCCTTTACTAACCTCATTATGCTTCTCCTTTTTCCAATTGAGCCAGATGCTATAGATTCAAGTAACGGCGGTTATGTTAGGTAACAGTGTTTTGCCTTAATGTTACTGTTATGGGTGTTATGTAACACACGAAAAAGGAAATGTAAACTTAACAGCCATAATGGCCTTTACATAATGGTAATGGCCGTTCTATAACGGTGTAACAACCATTCTCGAGTCTGTCAGTCCTTTTTTTTTTTTTTTTTTTTTTTAAATGTAGGTGCCAATATATGTAGAGAATCTCTCATTATTCAGACATTTTCTGCATTCACATGACAATTATGCATGTGAAATAATTTTCTTGAACTGTATACATGAATTACAAGGAAATTGTAAATGAAATTTCTTGAACTCTATTTAAGCATATCATATTTTTCTTTTGTTCCTTTGTTCCTTACCTTAAAGGCTTGAACTCTATTTAGTATACTAAATTATCTAAGTTATTAATTTTTGTCAAAAATTATACACGTAGTCTTTATTTATAGGGTATTATGCTTATTAATTAGTTATCTCTTAAATTTAGTAATTTATGTTAATATCTCTCAATTTGCAATTTTTTACAGTAAAATTGCATAGTGGTTGGCCATTACGTTATGTTGCAACGACCCCTTACCATTACACATTTAATCTATGGTTTGGCCTTTAGGAGTGATGCAGTTAAGGAAAAAGAAGATAAAATTTAGGAATTATTTTTGTTTAATTTTTAAATTAGGAATTTTATTTAGTTTTCCTAAGTAAGTTTATTTTAGATTTCTTTAAATTAGGAATTTTATTTAGTTTTCCTAGTTCAATTTATTTTAGATTTCTTTCCTATCTTTATTTAGGTTTCTTCTTAAATAAGTATTCTAATTAGTATTAGTTTCCTTTTTAGTCTAGGGTTAGGATTTATCCTAATTAGTATAAATAAAGCTGCTATCATACAATATTGTATCGATTCTTATTATTATATCAATTCAGAATTTTAATAGAGGTTTTCTTTAAACCCTAAATATCTTGTTCCAACCACAATCACTATCTAATCTAGCCCTAATTGTTTAGATCTAATTGCCCTAAACCTTTCTCCTGCATCAAGGAGGATACGGGGGCTGTTTTTGTGGTGAAGACTTTTCAACTGCTAATTTGTATTAAGTTTGCGCTCTTTGGTTTTGAATGACGAAGATCTCTTGGGCTATTAGATGAGTTTTTTCTAGCACTATTCAATATGATCAGAGGCCTTTATCTGTTCCCTGGTTTATGAGGCTATCCTGTTTCCATGTTTTTCCTCTTATTCTTCATTCTTAAATAGTAATTCTTTAGAGAGAGAGAGACCTTTTTTTCTTACTAGTGATTCAGTCAATGACGGACCTATGTAAGGTCCAAGTGGGGTATTGGGCCCCCCTGAAACTTTAAAAAAATATTAAGGTTATTATAGTCATTTTAAAATCCCTAATTATTCTTTCTTTTTTTATCTTTACCTTTGCTTTTTTGTTTTGGCTTTTCTTTTTCTATCTTCTCATTCAATCATCAATTCATCATAGAATCAACCTTTTGTCAAAAACAAAGTTGAGAGTATTAAGATAAATTATTTACGTATTTTGGCTAAAAGAATTGAGAATAGAGATAATTTGTTTTAATTTCCTTGTTGATTTGTTATATCAATGATTATTTGGTTATTTATTATATCAATGAGATGAGTTACAGTAAACAAATTTAGTTTTAGAACTGTTTTCAAAAGATGAAGAGTAGAAGGGGAATGCTATGATGTAATTGTGTTAATTTTTTGACTTTTATGAAAACATTATTATTACTTTACAATTTTTACATCTTTATTTTAGAGTTGATTATATTATTTTGTTTTTCTAATTAGACCCCTCAAGTAAAATTTCTGCGTCTGTCTTCAGTCATATATATATATATATATATATATATATATATATATATATATATATATATATATATATATATATCGGTGAGAAAAAGATGTTGACTTGCGTTGCATAAGTGTAAGAGTATCCTCAATGCACTCTTTATTTAAAAAAGCATTATTTATCTAATAGAGAGCATCTTAGATGATATTTAAATATAAAGAGTACTCAAGTCTAATAGACTCTTTATATTTTACTCTTCATTTTAATTTATAGCATAAACATTTAATGTCTTATTCTTTTTTACTCCTTTTCTTTTTATTAGATTTCACCTTTTTTTTATTTTATTATTTTTCCTTCAATAGATAGATACTATCAATTAATAACACGCATAGAAAATTGAAGTGTATTAATTACAATTAGAAAACAGAGTGAATTTTGGCTCTTTACATGTGGAGAGTTAAACTAGCTCTCTAATTTATATTTTGAAAATAAAGAGTTTGTTGAAGTCTCTTTTTGTTGGATGACTCTTTATAATAAAGAGCTTAATTTAAATAAAGAGTCCACTGGAGATGCTCTAAGATGTTAGCTAAAAGATGTAAAGGTTTTCCTGCTCTACTCATATTCAGAGACAATATACTAATTCCTTGTAAACTTTATGCGTTTCATTGCCATCTGCGGGCAACGTTATGGCTATGTATACAGCCACTTTTTCTTAGTTTTGTTTTCTTCTTTCTTCTTATGCTAATACTTTTACATGTTCTTCGTTGACCTTTGTAGGACTCACAAATGAAGTCAGGTGGAAGACAAGATTCTCTAGAAGGTTAAATTGCTATAATTTTCTTGTAGCACAAGGCACTGTTATTACATGTTTATTGATGAAGAATTTCTATAATATTTATATTACAGCTGATGCATCTCAGAATGGTGGTTCTATGCATGGTCCTCAGAATGTAGGACAGGGTACACCTAATACAATCATGAACCAGACTATGTCTATTGTGCCAGTACCTGCTACTGGTGCTACAGGAGCTCTGCCTGGTCCTACAACCAACTTAAATATTGGAATGGAGTATTGGGGAGCCCCAGCTTCATCTCCTATCCCAGCAATCCGCGGAAAGGTTCCTTCTACTCCAGTTGCTGGGGGAATAGTTACTACTGGATCTCGGGATACAGTTCAATCACAGATTTGGCTACAGGTTAATTTATGTCCATGAATTGTTGGTTTCAAACTTCTCAAAATGTTTCTTTTTTATTATTGTTATTATTATTTGTTAATATCATTGCTCTCTACCATCTGTTATGAATTTTTTACTTGCAAACTACCTATTGTATGCCACTGTTACTTTAAAGTAACAACATCCTTCTGTTTGAGATTATCATAGGATAGATATCTGTAAGTCAGTGTTTATAAAGGTGAGATCCTCTGGGAGTAAAGGGCTTTACAGATATCTATTTGTGAATTTTTACCATTTTGTTCAGTGTTTCTTTCTCCCACTAAATGGAGATCTATTATGTTAATACTTGTGAAACCATGTCTTTCTGCCGTTTTGGATTTAGATGGGACTTTGGAAAAATGTTCTGATTTGTTTTTCCATTCATCTTCAGCTTTGTTCGTTTGGGAGGATGGAAAGGTAAAAGCAAATGTATGTTGACTTATATTAGTCAACATACATTTCCTCGCTATAATGAACTTGTCCAGATCTTTTAACTAAATTCATTTCCTTCCACCTTTCCATCCTTCCTACCAAACATAGGCTTAGGCTCTGTATACTGGTGTTAAGGCAGCTGTAGCATCGATGATTTCTTGATATGCTAGATACTCTAAACTATAAAGCTGTTGCATCAAACATAGTTCCATTTTTTTTTTTTTTTTGAAAACGAACTATTTTGACTTTTATGTTTTAGTAACCTGAATGCTGAAGAAAGTAAATAGAAATTTGGGGAAAAAGATGCAGTAGATCTTTCAGTTAAAGCTTCAACTCCATGGAGTTGCTCAGTTTTGTCTTTGCAGTTTCATCTGCTATGGCATACAAATTTTATGATAATGATAAAGATGTGTGATATATTGATGTTCGCAATTATTCATGTATCAATGGTAATCAGTGTGTGGCAAACGTTTCGTTGTGTCTAGGGAGTATCTTTTTTCATACTGAAATATTAAAAAATATTGTTTGAGAATTATACACACTTCAAAAAAGAAACTGAAATTTTATGCTTTTATTATCATTGAAAAACAGAACGAAAATTATGAAAAATGAACTGTAGAAATAAAAACTAGGAAGTTACTTTCTTGTGTGGAAAATTGTAAAGTGTAAATGGTTGCAACTTTGTAAAAGTAGTTGTGAATAGAGAATGAGTAGCGAAAGAGGGTTTGCAATGTTATCTTTTTTCTTCAAATTTTTAATCAAACTAATATTTTCTTATTTTTTGACATGGAAACTACTGACATTTATCAAACTTTTCTTCTTATCTTCTGCTTTTGTTTGCTGACCATTTAATTGCCTCCAATGTAGCTGTTGAATTCAGTTTGGTCTCCTAAAAGCTTACTTCGTTGAGGGAAAAAGTCCAAATTACTGGTTACCAATTTTAATTGCAAGTAGTTTTTCCATATTAGTGAATAACAATTGTGTTCCCTATGTTTTAGTTCTGAATCAGATCCAATTGGATTTACAGGAAGTATTTTATTTGAAGACAACATGATGCGAACAATAAAAGTACTCAATATGGGAATTAGATTAATAATTTTTCCAGGTATAGTAGTTGGGTTTTTTTTTTTTTTTTTTTAATCATTAGGGGCATTTCAGTAATAGCACAAATTTTCTAGAACGGGCTTGGAAGCAGTGTCTTGGTCTTAATTTAATTATTATACTTTTTGAGCTTAACATGGAGTTCTAATAAGTCTAGTAGTTAGTTAAAGTCCAAGTCCCGTAAAGATTTGATTAAAAATACTATAAAACTTAGGTTACTTCAAGTCTGTAGTTAACTAGACTTGCAGGCTTTATTATTCATTTTCCAATAAATTCTATCAGTAATGGCTTCTTTGAGTTGTGTGATTTAATTCTAATTCTAGAAGTGTGAGGCTTTCTTGGTATGAGCGAGTCCTAGACTGCAAGTGTAAAACGGTAATTTCATTTTGTTTGCTTAGGTTTTCTTTGGTTTGTGAAGATAATTAGTTTTGCTGAATCATCTTTCAATCCTTTTTTTCTTGAACTCTCCATACCCTAGTCATAATCTGTAAGAAGACAGTTTTTCCTCAACATCCAACATCAATGTGGTATTATTGCTCCTGGTTTCTCAATGATGTTTTCTGATGCAGGATAGGTTGGAGGGTTGAATATAAAGTATGAATTTTGGGTTTATATGAAGGCTAGGGATGGGTAGAAACTATATGTGGAAGGTTTGGGTTTGCAAGAATGGAGTTTGAGAAACAAAATTAGGTAATGAGAGGAACTATGTGGTTGTATTGGATAAATTCAAGCATTGTGAACAGTAACATGAACAATAAAATAAAATAGTTTAAGCTTCACACACAAACTTCCTTGGACATCACACCCAAGATCCCATGGCATTACACCTAGGGTTGGCTTGCATCACACAACTCGAAATAGCATAATTGCTGGTTTTTTTTATTCAATAACAAAGCTTCGATGAAAGGATTACAATATTAAGTATCTATAGACCCAAATAACTCCCAGTCCTTTAAGAAAAGGACTTGAAAACTAGTTTACATCTTACAAGGATTTAAACTCCTGCAATAAACTTAAAAGAAATAAATTCTTCCTAAACTAACAAAGACTCGAAATAAAACTTAAAACTAGAAATAAAGACTCCTAAAGAAATTGGAACAGATTTTCCAGCAAAGCTGTGGATTACAAAATTGCCCCTTGTTTAAAATAATAGACCATCAGATAACTAGACGCATAAATTAAACTCTAAGTAGTAAATACTCTGTAATTTGTCCCATAAAAAGGCCAAATCCAGACCATAATCCTAAGCTTGTGTCCTTGAATATGATGTTTCTTGTCTTCCTATTCTGTCAGTTTTCACAACATGAAGGCATTTTTCCTAAGTGCTTTTTTTAAAGAGAAATCTTTCTGATGAATTGTATGCTTTGGAACAAGGTAGTCTATGTTATTGACTGTTAAAAGAATTTGATTAATTAACAACTAACAAGGTATTGTCATACCAAAGAAGATGGAAAGCTAAGTGCACTATTTCTCAATCCAAGGTGGTGTTGAGACTAGAAATTCAATAGAAACCTGCTGACTTGAGACTGCTTGATCTTGAAGATGAATGAAACAAGCTATAATGTTTGAGAAATCTTTGAGATTCATGGGCAGTTTTATGAATTCTGGACTTAAAAACCATGCTAAGAATGGAGAGTTGCAACTTCTTCGCGTGCTAAACATGTAGGAAAACAAGCAAAGATGGATGGATTATTATTGGAGAGATTGTTGAGAGGCTGGGCAGGCCACTAACTTGCTGATATAATCAATTTTTTCTCAAAAGGAAAGGAACAAACTTTTTGCAGTTTGCTGGAAAAGAACAAGGCAATCAAAGCAGCAAACTGGCAACTAGATCCTCCTATACTATATTTAGAAAGGCCTGAACAAGAAGTTGTGGCAAGAAAGCGAAACTAACAAGTAAAAATATAAATGTAGAGCAAGAATTTTTCCTAGGCAACAGAGATAATTTACTTAAGCGAGTATATCTTCAAGTTCCATGAGAAGAAAAGTTAGAACAACGCTTGGAGAAACGTATGGAAAATGAAGGCATAGACAACAATTACTTGAGGCAGAAAAGTTGAATTGCTACTAAAAGCTACTAACTGGCAATTAGAGCAGGGAAAGCAGCAATATTGAGATGACAAGAATAATTTGGGATTTCTTTTCAAAGACGAGATTATGCTTGAAAGCAAAGAATTTCATGATGAGAAGGCTCTAATGGATTTATTACAGATCTGGAACTAATGGTTGTGCTACTTGACTGATTTCAAGATGCTAAAAGTCAACTGATCCTACATGATTTTGGTTCCTTAAAATAATGACTCTCATCATTCCTATTGAGTTGATTGACACCTTGGGAAAGAAACTATTGAACTTTCAAAAATAGTTGTTGATGCTAGTATAGAAAGGTTTAGAAAAAACAATGAAAATGGAACAGAAGAGGGTTGCTTCACTATGTCAGATGCTGAGCAAGTTTGTGTTGTTATTAAATGATTGTTAAGGAATTAATTGATTATTCAGGACAAGGTCAAAAACAACTTTGAAGTGAGTTGTCGATTGTTTCATGGCTACAACAAATAAAGAAGCCAAAGTAGCATTCATCAAAAATTGGTTTTCCATGCCAAGAATGAAATTCGAGAACCATTACTAGGGCATTCCAAAACTTGACGTCACGTCTCCTCTGGCAGAGGAGAATAATGCACAATGAAAGAACTCTTTTTTTTTTTTCTTGGAATGAGATTAATGATTTTGCATTCCAAAACATGACGTCAAGTTTCCTCCAAGCAGAGGAGAATAATGCTCAATGAAAGAACTTTTTTTTTTTTTTTTTTTTTTTGGGAATGAGATTAATGATTTTGTCAAGTTACTGTATACTGTAAAGCAGTTGGTTATCTTAATAATTGAGGGCTTTTCAATAATTTTTAATTCTTGTGGAACAGGTGGTGTCGAAGGTTGAGTTTTAAAAAGTCTAGTGGTTTGTTTTGGTTTTGCATTTGGAGTTGAAGTCCCATATGGATTAAGAGTACAAGTGCTTAAGAGTTGCTTTCAGTCTAAAAATGCCTAAACTTGCCTGCTTTATTATTCAGTTCTCCAATTAATGAAATTCTAATCATAATGCGTTAATTGAGTTCTGTGATACAATTCTAATCCTTGAAATTTTCAAGCTTTATTGATGATAGTGATTTCTGATCCTGTTAAGTGTGAGGCTGGTTTTGTTTTTTTGCTTAAATTTTCTTTAGCTTATGAATATAATTAGATCTGCCGTTTCTCTTTTAATCCTAATGTTCTCCGGATTAGTCAAAAAATATAATTAATCTGCCAATTCTAATCCTAATCACCAAAAAGTTTTCCTTGGACATTCTCCAATCTAAATCATAACGATAATCATATACTCCTTATCTATGTTTCGTAGGATGAAAGAGAGCTAAAGAGACAGAGGAGAAAGCAGTCAAACAGAGAATCTGCTCGTCGTTCTAGGTTGCGTAAACAGGTAAATGAAGTGATGCTGTATCGCTATGTTCCACTACATGTCTATATTTGAATTCATTGGGGTGCATGCATGCTTTTGAATCAGGCCGAGTGCGATGAGCTGGCAAAGCGTGCTGAATCTTTACAAGAAGAAAATGCAAATCTGAGATCAGAAGTAAATCGGATCAAGAGCGAGTATGAGCAACTTCTTGCAGAAAATGCGTCTCTCAAGGTGGTGTTATGTTCCTGGTTGGATCTGTTAATGTTCGGTTGTTTTAAGAATAATGAAATGATTAGCCAAATATTAAGATATTTCCTTATTAGTCCATGATTATTGTGGTCACACCATTACATGCCTAGGAAAAATTTTACTTGGAAGGGAGCTGTTCCAAGTGGTGGGAGAACTATGCGGGAAACTAAAATTGGGAAATTCAGTCCATGAACAATAAGGACTAATTTACTACGAATATGAATTTGATTTTTATATGCACTCACCAGTGCAGTTTGGCTATTGATGGAAATTGATAAACGTCTTTAAAAATGTCACTTGGGAGTTCATGACAGAGCAAGTCTTCTTGGATAATCAAAATGCTTGATGTATGGGCATTAAACTCATTATAATGCTGTTTTTTTTTTTCGCAAAGCAATGAGACGGGTTTGAAATATAGTAGAAAGGATGATTAGGATTACCAAACTCTGCTCGTATAAGATTTTGCTACTCTGACAGAACTTTGGGTTGTTGATTGCAGGAGAGACTTGGGGAATTTCCCAGGCAGGAAGATTTTAGGGCTGGCAGGAATGACCAACATTTGAGCAATGATACACAAAAGAACGGACAAACAGAGCTTGTACAGGGTGGTGGTCTTTAGGATTGTAGCTACCCTGTTCAATTCTGCTTTTAAGGAGCTTACCCTAACCAAATTAGCAAAGGAGTTTCTTATTTTGCATAGCATGTAGTTTAAAATTTGATCAAAGCTGATGTTATTTTCACAGTTGTAGGATTTATGCATCTCATATCTTCCTAAATTCTTATTGGCTCTACCTGTAACAATTGAAGAACTAGAAACTAGGATGGTATGCAGAGTGAAATTTGTGTCATACCCCGCCTTTAAGAAGGCTGTATTTACACTCAACTTCTTACTCCTATATATATAAACTTTTTTTTTCCCCTACTTTTCCTATGTGTGTATGTATAAGGGTGGCAATTTGTATTATTGAGTCATGTTTGGGTCATGTTGATCTACACCGATAACACGATAAGGATAAACACGAATACGACATGATTAGTTTATCGTATTAAAAATTTAAACATGAATACGATTCACTTTAATTAATGGGTAATATGATTTAATATAAATAACATATTTAAAATTTTAAATTAATTAATTTTTTTTTTAATAATTGAAAAATATTAAATTTACTAAATTAACACCTATTAATTTATATTATTATATAAACTATTATATATAAATTTATAAAGAAAATTAAAAATAATATTTATATATACATCTGAAAAATCAAAATATATTCTGTTGAATGTGTTAATGTATTAAACATGTAATTTTCGAGTTAACAGGTTGGCCTGTGAAATGACATGATTATTTTCGTATCATAATTGGGTTGACACGAAATTGACATGAACACAATAATCTCTAATAGAAATTCGCTAATTTTGTGCTGAGTTCGTGTGACGTTATCATGTTGCATTTGATGTTGTCATCGCTATGTATATTAGATATAGAGTTAGGGCTGGGTTTGGATCTAATTTCACCATTATTTGCTCCTAATCCGAACTTGATTCCAGTTGAATTTTTATTCTCGATTAACTAACGTGTTGATTAATTTAATACTTATATGTTTAGATAGGGTTATCAAGTATTTGATGCAATGCGATTAAAAATTAAATTCTGATTTCACATTTTTATTGTCGAGTCTCACTGAATTTTAATTATAATTTTTATTAAATGTTGATGTAAAGAAAATATATGAAATAAGTTTATATATATATATATATAGATATTAATTTTTTTAAATAATAAAAGACATGTAAGCCTCTGTAAATATTTAATTGAGATTTATAGAAATAATGATGTGAAAATAAATTGATTAAGTAATTTCATATAAACTTAATTTTTTGTCGTGTGGTCCCATATACACTTTTCTTTTAAGAGACTATTTTATAGATGGAATTTTTTTTTAACTGATTCTAGAAGACATATATATATATATATATATATATATATATATATATATATATATATATATATATATACTGGGTTTGAAAATTTTTTTCCCTACAGTTGGCTACCAAATATTTATTAGGCTGATGATTGTTCAACGCACATATTGCTCGTATAAATGTGAGATTTACCTCCCATGAATCCAAATGTATCTCATGTATTCGTGGGTGGAGGTGCGCCAATAATTTCCCATATTTATGGTACAAATTTAAAACTTAGCTAACTCTTTTTCTTCTTTTCATTTTGAGGCAACAACAATTGTATGCAAAACAGTCTTAAGTGTGTGTTTGATAGAGTACCTAAGACAGATAATCACTTCTGAAGGTGTAACACTGAACCTAAGAAGATTGCAGCTATGTCTAACTGGCCTATTACTCAGAAATGTGAAATCTTTAAGGGGATTTTTGGGGTTAACTGGGTATTTATAGGAAATTTGTCAAGAGCTCTGATTTTATTGCCAAACCACTGTGTGAATTTCTTAAGAAAGACTATTCTCATTGGCTGCCAACACCTTCTGAAGCTTTCGCTAATTCATTAGCTGCCACGTATTCAGCCCCTGTACTTGCCTTACCAAATTTTCGTAAGTAATTTGTGTTGGACATTGATGCGAGTAATTGTGGGCCGGAGCAGTTTTGACACAAGATAGCCATTGCTTATTTTCTCAAAGCTTTTAGCTCCTAAAAATCAAGGTTGTCTACAAGAAAGAATTGCTAGCAATTATTATGGAAGTCACTTCTTGGAGACATTATTTGAAACGTAATTCTTTTATCATAAAGGGATACTTTGACAAAAATAAAAAATAAGGGGTAAAGTGTAAATGTATCTTTAATATTTATTCAAAATAATATATTGCCCCTTTTTATTTTTGAAGGTGCAAAATATATGGCAGGCATTACAAAAAAGAGTCGTTATCTCTCTCTACACTTTTCCTTTTTTTTTTTTTAACTTTTGTTTTGTCCCTTATCTTTGTTCTTTCTTTATTTTTTAAACTTATATTTTACATTTTATGTGTATATTGACTTTTTCATTTATTTTTTATTTATAAATTTATATAATGATAGTTATAATTGCTAATAAATTTAATTATATTATTAAAGTATAGGATAAAAATTTTAAAATAAATAATTATGATATTGAATAAGTACACAATAAAAATTTTCTAAAAAACATAATAACTTGAAAATAAATTAATTTTTTATTAAAAAAATTATTTGAAACATGATAAAAAAATTTCTAAATTTAAAATCAATTTCTAAAGAAAAGGTAAAGATAAAAGAAGGACAAAAAAGAGAAAAAAAAAAAAAAAAGGAAAAAGGTGTAAAGACAGCCGCTAGGAAAAGAGAGAAAAAGAGTGTGAGGTAACGAGAGAAGGGATCCATTTTTATAATGTTAAGGTCATATTAAAAAAAAAAAAAAAAGTGATGTACTATTTTGGATAAATATGAAAAATATATTTATACCTTATCCCTAAAAAATAATCATTAAAGTCCTAAAACACTTGCTCTACTAGAGGTTACACGATCATGTACAACAAAAGGGAATCACCAAGCTGTTGGGCCTTCAGTATACAATTCAATATAAGAAAGAGATTGAAAATAAAGTGGCACATGCCGTCTCTAGATATTTCTTTCCTGTAAACAGTGTAGCAATGATGCTACTTTATTAGCCAGCTCTGGTTCTCAAGCAACATGGATTCAAGGAGTACTCCTTTGTTATGAACAAGATTCTATAGCATAGGACCCCAAAACCTTAGTCTTATGGGATATTCTAACATTTCAATTATCTTGGGGCATCATTTATTATAAATCTACATTACATTGGTAATTCCGCAACTTTAAGAGTTAAATTAATTAACGAGTTTCGTGACGCTCTAATGGATGGCCACTCTAGTATGAGGAGCAATTATCTCAAGATTAAAAATTACTCATTTCGTTTCAAAAATATTGTTTATTATTTCTTTTTAAAATATCCTAAAATACTTGTTCACTCTAAAAAAATATATATATAGATATTTGTCCATTTTATCCTTATGAATTAAAATGTATGAATTCTCAAAATTAATAATAAAAATAGTAATAAATGAGTATATGTAAAAATATAAATGAAAAAATATAATAAAATTTATAAGTTGGCAAGTAATTAATAATATTTTCTTAAACTGTATGAAAAAAAGGGGATAACCTTTTTGAAATGGAGAGAATATTTTCATTGGTCTAACATGCATTGGACATTTATCAGAGGTGCAAGTCTGAGAACATTCCTTATCTTGGGCTACTACAACTCCTACCCCATCTGGAGATCAATCCAATTTATAAGTTAAGTCAATGAGTTAGTGATTCAACCATCGGATTAATGGTTGAACTGATGGGTCAATGTAATTAATTAAATATATAATTTATAATTTTATATAATAAAATAAATTTAAAATATTAAAAGATTTAGGAGTAAATACTTCAAATAAAAAATACGAATTAACAAACAAAATATTTTAATTTACAAATATAAAAAAAATACATAAATAAGTCCATTAGATTTTTCATATATTTTTAAACTTTTATATCTATAAATCACATTATGGACTTAAAAAAGAGAAATTGAGATTAATAATTTTAATTCATACATTTTCATCAAAATGTGTAAATAAGTGTAAATATTTCATTACATATCAATTTAAGAATTAAATATAATTAAATTATTAAATTTCAGATATTAAAATTAATTTAATATTAAGGATTAAAATAAAATAAAAATTTTCTAACTTTTACTATATAAAATGAAAATGTAAAATAATTAAAAAAATCTTCAAAAATAAAAATAAAAGTGCATATCATAATAATTTATCCAAATAAGAGTAAGTTACAGTGAAAAAAAATTGAAAATTGTGAGACCACTAAATTACTGGCCCAGTCACACTGTATTACCGGTTCAACGGTCCAGATCGCATAATTTTTTGTGAGTCAATTGCAACTCCAGTCTAATAATAAATCCAAACATGTTCAATACTCAGATCACTAGGTCAATCCACTGGTCCGGTCCAAGTTTAATAACTATTATCCTTTCCTCTCAAGCTTGGATACATCTCAATGGATTTCATTGAGAAATACCTAAACCTTAAGGATATCATTTAGTTGTCATAGACGAATTCATTAACTGTGCCCCTTTTTTTTTTTTTTTTTTTTTTTACCCCTACCCCACCCTTTTACTGCTCCTAAGGTGGCAAAGCTTTTTTTAGATAACATCTTAAAATTACATTGTATGTTGTATTTTGTTTTTGATAGAGACAAAATTTTTGCCAGTTTATTTTGGCAAGAGCTATTTAAAGCCTTAAGAACTAAACTGCATTATAGCACTGCCAACCATCCACAAAACAAATGAGCATACAGAGAGGCTAAGTTGATGGCTTGAAACTTATTTGATGTGCACTACTTCTACTAAACATCGAGATTGTGTTAGATGGTTAAGCCTTGTTGAATTGTGGTAGAATACCACTTGCGACAAATTATATCTGGACTTGGGATCATGATGCATTATGCTTTCAGGCTACATGTTAATTATTATATATGTAACAAAAACGTCAAAAAGAGTGGTTAGTGTAGCTGGTTATCACTTTAGCTTATATTTTGAAGTCATAGGTTCGATCCTCAGCTTAAATATTCTCTGTTTTTTCTTTAGTTGTTCTATTTTTTTGAACTTTTTTTTGCTTTCTGTATTTGTTTGTTTAATTTTTTTTTTACTTTTTTTTTTGTTTGTTCTTTATTTTTCCTTTTTTAGTTATTCTATTTTTTTTTATTTTTTTATTTGTTTGTAATATTTGCAACTAAAATTATATTTATTTTATTTCTTTAAGAAAAATATTACATTAATATTTGAGTTTTTTTATTTGTTGAATGGTTATAATAAATTTATATTAATTTCTATAAAAAAATTACATAAATGGTTGAATTTTTTTTTAATTCTTATAATGATAATTAAATTTTTTCATAAAAATTTCAATGTAATTTTTATTTATAAATTTTAACATTTTATAGGTAATTTTTTAAAAATGGTTTATAAGGATAATTTTACATTTTTAAATATCATATTTATCTTTTTATATGACAATAAATTTTCACTTTCACGCAGATTCATATATGATAAATTATAAGTTTATTAAATAGAATATTTAAATTCATTGGTAGCTTGGTGTATGGTCATTAAAAATTTACTGTCAAATATAATTATAGGTAATAGGATCATTAAATTATCACGACTCAAACCTAAGGAGTACGGTACTAGGGAACAAAGAAGTATAAAGCTTTTGGAACCCGTAATAACCCTAATTAAACATTAAATATAAATTAACAATATCAAATACAATTTAAAGACTTAATTACCTTTCCATTAATCAATTTTTACACAGAAATTATTTAATTGAATGATAATGCAGAGTTTTAAAGTGAAAATTTAAATTTTACAACTTATACAATTACATGGAACAATTTTGGAAAAAGAAATGTTGTGCAAATCTTCCAAAGTGAACTTATCTTCATTTAACTTTGCTACTAACTAAACCTGGAAAAATAATATTGAACAAGAGTGTGTGTTCTACTCAATGGGAAGATTTAAATTAATTTAATATGTCATGAGCCTAATAATCTATATGTTACATCACATCATGTATCATACATAAAATCATACAAGGTGAAAACAGTCAATGAATCTAATTCTCATCTAAACCATCATAAATGGGAGTCGACCCCCTCCATTGACTTTCTTAGATCCAAACATATGGCTATAGTGAGACCAGCTCGAACCAGACTGATTTTCTTTTATTCATAACATATGACCACAATGAGACCAACTTGAATCAAGCCAACATCATTAATATTATCATATCATATCATCATGTAATAGCCATATTTCTTATGTTAGTATGAATCGGATTCACTTCATCCCATATCCATCGCAAGCATATAACACACATAATTTATATCAACAAGCATTTCATTTAATATAGAGATACATCATGCTCCTATGTCTAATATATATATTATGATAATTAGTATTTTATATATATACATATATTTGTCATATATGAATGAATGAATGTACATCAATACAAGCTAGATTAAAATATATCAACTCACAAATTTCACGGAGCCATTCAGCTTTCCTTGAAACACGATATTCAATAGCTAAGGGACACTTAAAATACTGACACTGAACAATATAAAATGTACATTAGAATAAGAACAACCAACTTTACTTTTCTAAACTAGATTTAGTTATCTAAAGATTTTGTCAGAATTTTAGCAAAACCGCCACTGTATCTAGTATATTACCCCTTAAAAAAAAAACGATATCACAACAATAATAACTCAACTCAATTGCTCGTTCTAGGCCTACAATCATGATCATCCCTTTTTTCCTCAACCAATACACTATCATCTTTAAATTTAAGGTTATTGATTTAGATAATTATATAATTATTTTACATTTCTTTTGACTTAGATTTTAATATGCTATTTATATCATATAATAATTCTTTAATAATATTAATATTGATAAATTTCATAAATAAAATCTTTCTTACATATACACACATACCTTCATTATTATATTATTTGGGCTGCATCTAAATTCGTAGTCAATTATTAAAATTAATATAATTCTATAAAATAGATTTGTAATATAATGTATAAAATAATTTCAACTATAAATTCTTTAACTAAATTATAAATTAAATTCATAAAATTTCATTCAATTAGGTTTGTCAATTTTTATCGTTAAGAATACGGTAACTTGCCAATTGACATAAATTTAATAATCATATACATAGATATAATAATTATCCAATATATAAATTTTCCAACAATTACATAATTAATTAATTAATTAATAAACCTCTTAATTCTCATTAATTAATAACAATTTCTCCATAAACAATCCTCTAGTTTTAAAATTTCCAAATTAATAAATTTAATTTCATCATGGACATTAAAATTTTAATTTTGAAACTGCTGATTTTTCCGGTCACCAGACCGCCGCATACGGTGGAGTTCGGTGATGGAAATTGGACCAAGAGGTTCATTTTAAGGTGAGGAAACTAGAAATCACCTTCATATTCCTCCAATCACCGTAGACTCGCCGGAAAACGCCCAGAAAGGTATGCTTCTCTTGTTCTCCGATCTCTCTCTTCTGTCGGCCACCGGGGGTACAATAGGTACCAAAGTGTAGCTTGTGAGACGCTGATCACGATGGCACCAAGAACTCCTGGAATGGTCACCGGAAACGGCTCGGGAAGCAGGTAGCGGTGACGCTTCTGGTCCGTGCGTCCGGATGGCACGATAGCCGTTTGCAACACTGCCACCACCCATGAACTCGCCGGCGCAAGGACTATCAACTGGGGAGGCCCGTGCTCGTCGGCGGTTGTCGAACGGCGGCAGATCGTCGCTCATCTCTCTTCCCCTCTCTCTCTCTCTCTCGTGTTCTGGTGGTGCTGAGCCAGCTGATTCTTCTCTCCTTTGACCAATCTTCTCTCTCTCTCTTTTTTTTTTTTTTAATAATAATAATAATATCAAAATTTTTTTGATTAATATATATAGAAAATAATTAATTTCTTAAATTGCTAAATTTAGAAATTAATTATTTTCCTTTTAGCATATCTTTCACATTAGTAATAATGATCATAGTAATAAACATAATTAAATAAAATTTTTAATTATAATAATAAATATAGAACTTTAAATAATTTAAATATAAATATATTAAATATAATTTAGATAATTATTTCTTAAAAATGAGATTTTTAAAATAAATAATAAAAAAATCTACAATATTACGTAAGTAATGGTTATAGATTCATTAAATATAAAATGTAAGCTTATTATTTGTGAATTGTAAATTCATTAATTAACACATAAATTTATTTTTTAGTTTATGAATTTACGAACTTTTTTTTTTTTTTTTTTTTTTTAACTATGAACCTATAGTTATTTTATGAATTTGTGTTTTATAATATGTGAACATCATATATATGTATAATGAACTTACAATTTATAATCTATGAATATGTTGTTTTTAACTTATAAATATGTAATTTTATGGTTAATATTTACAGTTTTTACTAATAAAATTATTTTCATAACATATGATTGTATTGTGTAATTTATAATTATGAATATGAAATTATTAATTTTAATGTTTTATTATTTTTATTAAATTTTAAGAAATTAGAATAATAAATTTAAGAAAGGAAAAAAAATTAAAATTAAAATTATTTTTGTTTTTAATTTTTTTAGAAACATAAAATTATTTTTCCATATTTTTACTTTTAATTACGTTGATTAAAATTTTTTTAACTTTAAAATATCATATTTTTCTTATAAAAAATACAAGCATATGATTAAAAAATAAATTTAATGTAATAAAAAAGAAGTATAAATATACTAAAAATATAAAATTAAAATAAAATTAACATCTAAAGTTAAAAAAATGGAAAAAGAAAAAAAAGGAAAGAAGAAAAAAAATTCAACCATCAATGTGATTTTTTTTCTTATAGAAATTAATACAAATATTACTTAGAACAATTAAACAAATAAAAAAATTCAACTATTAATATAATTTTTTTTCTTAGAGAAATAAAATAAAGTAAACATAATTTTAATTGCGAATATTACAAACAAATAAAAAGCAAAAAAATAAAAAAAGAGAAAAAAATAAAAAATAACTAAAAAAGAGATAAGAACAAATAATATTTCTTCATGGGATTTGAAAATGTGACTTCAAAGGTGTGAGGCTAATGTATTAACCAATTTCACCAGCTAATCTTTTCTATTTATTTACTAAATATATATATTCTATTCGTCCCATTTTATTTGTGACATTATCTTTATTTCTCGTTTCTATTTTTAGCATTTTTTTTTAATCATTTGTACATATTTTGTTCTTGAATATTAATTCAGCTTTTCTTCATAAAATTTATAAGAAAATATAAATATTGTATTTAATAAATGGTATAAAAGGAAAAATTAGCGTACTATTTAATATACTAATTTTGTGAGAAGAAATATGTCTCAAACAAAATGAAACGAAGAGAGTAATAATTAATGTGTTTTGGACAAATCCATAATGCAATATGGACTAAAATTCATGATATAACAATCCACTACTTGCCGTATCTCTATTAAAATTTCTCCTTTCCAAACTTGCTTAGGTTTCCACCCTCTCCCCTTTCCCATTTGCAACCTGGTTTTACCCTTGCCGCTAACCTAGAGGAATCTCTGTTGGAAAGACAGAATATGACACATTTGTTGAAGGAAAACTTACAGGCTAACATGCACAGGACTGAAAGAGTATTTGCTATATGAGATATGACTACAAAACCCTTATAGGCAAACATCTCCTGTTGGTAAAAATTTGAAAGGCAGCTTACAAATTGCAATTATCATCTGACGCCTCAATCCATCTTGTGTTTTATGCTTGTCAATTAAAGAAAAGAATAGGTGCGGACAAAACTATATTCAATGAACTGGTTTGCAAGTTCTCGATTCCAAAATTATTCAGCTAAATGGTGAGGCGTTTTCTCAGATGCTTGTACTTTGGGCAAACATGACAGTTGTTTATGCAACTTGGGAAGATTGTTCTTTCCTGAAAACTCAGTTTACTTTTCGAGGACAGTCAAACAGTGGGGTAATAGTTAGAAGTTGAATAGTTAAACAATAAAGAAGTCAATTGTAATTAAGAAGTCCATTGTAATAGAGCTGTTAGCATTTACAAACTTGTAACAACATGCCAGTTTATTAATTATAAAAAAAAAAAAATTGTAGATCGTTACAGGAGAAAGTAAAAAGACAGGGCGGAAAAAAGAATCAGAAAATGATATAAATATTTTATTTTCCCATAAATTTGCTTCCAAGTTTCGTAAATTTTAAAAATTCACTTATTTTTTATGAAATTTGCTTTGTCTATATTTAATTCTATGACATTGAATTAATAAAATTAGACTATAACTTGTTTTTAATCCCAAAACATGAAAATAAAAATTATTTATTTGATCCAAAAAGTGTTTTAATTGCAGAACTATATAACTATTTGAGAACTTATAAAAAGTGCAATCACCCATAAATCATGTAGAATCATCTACGAAAATTCATAATTGTGTACAACACAAAAGTTAATAAAAATAAAAATAATAAATCACGTGTCAAAAGAATCAGGAATACAAAAAGTTTTCCCCTAATCTTAGTGAGATAGACCTTAGTGATATGGCATCTCTCAACAGGGCAATAGACCAAGGTTCAAGTCTCCATCCCCCCACTTACGTATCTCTTTTGGATTTGTGCACTTGCTAATGGGCTAAGGCTAATTCACAGCATAATCAGAGAACACAAAAATAAAATAGAGCTGCTGCAAAAAATATGAAACGACGAGTACCAAAACGGAAACAAAAGCTCAATCATTGAATATAAATACACACAACCAATAATTGTCAAAAGAACAACCAGTACAACGTACTTCTGCCCTTGACACAAGCAAGGGCCATTTTGTTCATGAAGAAACAAGCCATAATTAACAAATCTTATTGAACTTGGAGACAAATGTTGAGTTTAAGTGTCGTCAACTTGTGAGTGGAACACAAAGCTTGGGAAAGTAGTTGTAATGTCCCTGCTCAAGAAGGGAAAACGGGTCAAAACTTGCTACTTTTTTCATGATTAAAGAAACATGTGTTTTGTAATTGATTACGTTTTCTTCTCAACAAGGAAAATTTCCAGCAGAAGTTTATGGTTCACAGAGAAAATGCTATTAAATTTTGACTAATACCTAAATGGAGAAAAATCAATCAATATATTTTGAACTCACTTGAGATATTGAAGGGTCATATTTTTCAGAAGAGATGGATGACGTAGAACAAGGCTTCTCCACTCTTCCTTGTCAATTTTCCCGTCATGTTTTGTATCTGCTTCCTCAAAGGTCTGAAACAAGGCTTCAAAATTCAGTGGGGGAAACAAAAGAATCCAACTACAATTCATAGTGCTAGAATCCAGAAGAATGTGTTTACATAACCCATGCTATAATAATTGTCAAAAAAAAGTACTGGGTCGTTGGAAGTACCTTATCAATTATACTTTCGATGACATCATCTGAAAGGTTCATACCAGATTCTGCAAGAGTGGCAACTACCATTTGTTTCACCTGTGTATTGAAAAGTAGATAAAACTTTAATTGTTTAAATCAAATGAACAACAATTAAGAAAGTTTAATAATAAAAAAGCAGAGTAATAAAAATAATAATGAAACAATGACGCTGACCTCCTGTCTTTCAATGAAACCTTGTTGTTTAAGATCGTATAGTTGAAAAGAAACTGCAACATTGCATTGCATGTTATAATAGAAAGAGCACCATAAAGTAAAGCATTCATTATTTCATCCTACATATAAGCTAAAATGTAGCATAAGCATGAATAAATGCTAAAAAAAATTGATGCATGCATTATGCTAAAATGACAATAGTTGTGGTCAACTCGAGCAAAATTGGAGTACAATGATTTGAAAAAATTATCCATCTTGAACAACATACACTCAATCTTATCATCAATGGGGGCATTTGGATGAAAAACAGAGAGGGCACGAGCAAACTCTTCAAAACCTAAAATCCCATTGTGTTTTGTATCGAACAAGTCAAAGACCTGCAAATATAAACAATGCAGGTATTACTGCAAGAAGATTAACAAATAGAACAAAAAATTGTTCTAATGCAATCGGATATAAATCTTGATAAAAACACAAACAAGTGAAAAGTACTCGATCAGCAAATAAGCTCTCTTTTTTGTTCGTTTTGAACAACGCTAATTGAAACTCCTCCTGTAAAATGGGATTAAAGAAAAATGGATATTTGAGTTTCTGATTAAATCATAAGAAAGCATCATTTATAGAAAGAAAATAAAACCAACAATATTAGAGGGAGAAAAATTAGATTTATTTTAATTTAAATTATCAAAATTCGAAAAAAGATTATGGCTTGAACAAAAAATATGGATCCTAAAAGTGTAAACAAACCTTGTTGATTAGGCCATCATCAATCACGGCACTACTAATCTTCTTAAAGAGCTCATATAATGCCTCTATTTCACTCACACTAACTGCACCCATAATTAGCAAAACTACAATCTTCAATGGAAATATAAACATGATTAAAGACCTATTAGCAACACCAACAATATAATAATAAAAAACTTACATTTTATTTAAATGAAGATGAAAGTAGAATCCACAGGCACACGCTTGTATGATAAAATTTAATCTGATACAATATCTTGTACATTGATATATTGGCTGAACGAACCAAAAAAAAATTGAAACAATTGCATGTTCTGCAATTTTGTAAACGTAATACAAAAAATCGTATTTTATTAGCTAGTAGAAAATAATTTTATGTTTTCTTCTTCTTTTCACTCTCCTCCCCATCTCCCACTCTAAATTCACATGCCCCTACTCTTTCCATCATTCTTCCCATCCCCATAAAATGCGCCTTGACCTTCTCACCCTGTTTTCAAGTTGGAATTGAGGGTCATTTACACTAATGGTCACTAAATTATTTCTTAGATCCTATTGTGGTAACAAAAGATAAATTTTTTATAATTAAGTTGCTAAACTTTAATTTTTGTTTTAGTTAGGTCTAGTTGAACTAATTTAGTTAGAAGGTTATCAAAAAGTTAAGGTGCTAATTTTTAATGAAAAAATTAGAAAAGGAATCCTCTAGACTACTAATTTTTTTGCTCCCTTTTCTCTCTACATATTAAAGAAATAAAAAAAAAAAAAATAGAGAGACAGCTTGACCAATTAAGGTAGAGAAAGAAAGATGCCAAGAGGAGAAGAAAAAGAAAGAAACGTATATTGGTTTAATTTAGAACCATACTTTGATTAGTCATCAAATTGTAACGTGAGGTTTACCACACAATGAAAGCTTATTGGATTATGATGGCATGGCACCGAGAATTATATTAGAAGATTAGGCCAACCACAAATTAGTGCAGGGCAAGAGATGAAAGCAAAGCTTCTAGAGAAGTATTTACCACTCAATTATCTTGAAAGATGTGCCGAAGGATGTATACTTTTAAAATGGGCATTATGTACACAGCAAGATACATGCAGCAATTTGAAGAGTCAAGCATTCAAGGCGGAAGATAATCCTCAAATCAAAGGATGTGTGCTATGTTTCAATTTGAAGGGGTGTAAGCATGGTTTTGGTTTTGAAGAGTCAAGTGAAAGACACTCCACAAAAAATGGCATCTAATGTATATATCTAGGATTGCTTGGAAAACCAAAGATGAGCTTAAGAGACAGGAAATTTCAGAGAGCGATGTTGGAGAAAATGTAGAACAAACAGAAACAATGAAACAAGATGTTGGAAGGTTAAAAATTAGCAATCAAAGGTAACGAAGATGACAAAACATTCAAGAAGAATTATAAAATTTATAGTCAAAACTTAGAATAAATGTAATATTAGGTTTATTTGGAACATTATAGAGTTCTTAGCAATATTTTTAGTCTTAGACTCCATTTGTGTAATAGAAAACAACTTCTCCACAAAATAACAATTCCATTGAAAACATTTTACAAGAAAATAATTTATTTTTGTTGTTTGGTTGATTACTGAAATCAGTCAAAAATTATGGTGTGATATCTGGAGTATATTGAAAATCAATTTTTTAATTTATAAAACTATAAAAATTGACTCATAAAAGCAATTTATTTTTTAGTCATTACTGAATCTCCAAGAATAAAGAAACATAAGAAGTGGTAAATTGTAGAAATCATTGGTGATGACAACTGAGGATCGCCGATAGTGATCGATGAACTAGTAGGTACATGTTTATATATTTCGTTTAGGTGTTCCTTCACTTTTAATGAAGGTGTCAGATTTTAAAAAATGTTTTCCTCTTTTGAAAAGAGAAATTCATTTTCCTTGAAAATGACTTAGTTTTTCTTGACCAGAAAAACACAAAAAATGTCTTCTAGCACTCAGACCCAGTTCACAAAATATGTGAATTTGACTCTGTTTTAATTGAGTTGAGCTTTAAACTTCAGTACCTCGAGTAAAGAGTTGAACCCAGTTCGAATATTACTCAAATAGCTCGTAAGCCTAATTGATTAATTAATTTTTAAATGATCTTTTAAGTATATTTCATTTTATAGAAAATATTCAAATAATAATTTACTAATTTGATTTTGAACTCAAGCTTAATTACATTTGTTTTAATATTCATATGTAATTTTTAATTGAAAATGGCGTCAAGCTTGATTTTCAAGCATCCATTCAAGTCGAGCTTGAGCATAAAAACTAAAATTCGATCAAGTTTCAAGCCTCAAATTTTCTAATCAAGTCGAGTTTGATTTCAATATTGGATCTACTTGACTCAACTCAATTACACTCCTACACCAAAACCATTAAAACACAGCAACTTTTGCTACTCCTAAACATATATCAATTTTTCTTCAATTTCAACTCAAATCCCTAAATGACATTGACCACTCTAGTTAAAAATCCTCAAATCAAATCCCTCAATAAAAACATTGCAATTCGCTCAACTAGAATGGTTGACTTGAAGAGTTCAAACAGCTACCATTTCTCTGCTACCATTTTCAATGACTCTTATTTTCAGGGCAGTTCAATTTGTATGACGAAACGAATAAAAAAATCTCAAATAACATATATATATATATATATATATATATATATATATATATATTCCTAGTTATCTTTAGCAGCACAGTTTTTGTTTCCTTCATCCTACTCTCTCCACTAGATTTTTGTATCTTCAAAGTTCAAAATTTGTTGCAGATATGACTTCTTATGGTGGTACTGTTTCTAGGCTTTTCTGGGTTTTCTTCTCAACATTAAATAGTTGGACCTTGGTTGTAATCTGTCCTTCTTGTCAGCAATCTAATGGGCTTATAATACTTTTTAATTCTTAATTAACTTTTGTCTTACAATTAAATTCTTCAATAGTAGAGCTAGAAATGATTTTTGGCTATGATTTTAGTGTAGGAGTCTTTTGTCTTGACAATTTTTTTTATCGGAGTTCAAATTTTTTCTTCTCTAAACAAATTTGCAATGATTAAACCTTTTAGTTTTCTTAAAATATAAAAATAATAACACTTCTCATCTCCCTCTGCTAAATGTGCAATTAGGATTTGAGTTGAAAGTAAAAAAAAAAAAAAAAAAGGCATAGTTTAGAAGGGGCACAAGAGACATTATTTTATGGGTTTGGCAGCTGGATTCTAACGACAGATTATTTTAGTCCAGCTTAGCATGCCAAGTTGATGCCGCAGATGCACCGCCGTCACATGCATTGGAGCTTTTGGATACAATTGTAATCAATACTGAAGCATACGAAATAAATTTGAGTGATTTTTAAAAAGGACACAATTGAAAATATGCATACAGTTAAGGATAAATAAGATCATTAGGCCTAGAGAAAACCCAGCTTGAGGAATGCTTCAAATTCTAATTTTTTTTCAGTTTTGGATATTAAAGGGTAGTAAAATAAATTGAAATGTGGCTCTAGAGAATTCAAACTGATGTAGTTTAGTTGTGTCTAGTAGTGAGTGGTCAACCACAACTAAAGAGATCCTTGTTGATATAACTGATAGTGGATGAAATCATCTCTAAAGCAAGAAAAGGGCATAGCTTAACCACAAACCTGGTGATACAAATTAATTTTTACAAGAAGAATCTAGGATTGTTGCCTCAAATGGATATCAGGCATCTACTCAAACTCAACCTCAATCCCAAAATTAATTGGGGTTGGCTATATGGATTCTTTGTTTCCACTCTAAACAATTTTGAGCTGCATCTTCTATTAGTTACAGTTCCTCTCAATCATATTGTACTCCTCTAAATTATATTCTTTGTCAAGGACTAGGCTAAAAGAAAATAGAAGAAACGAAGGAGTTTGACTTCATTGTATACCGAGGATGTTGTATACTGCCCCCCTCTTCTTCTCCCCTACTAGTGCTCAAGAGAAAAACTTTATTCTTGCTGAAGTCAGAAAGGAGCCCTCAAGTCAAGTGGTTTCATGGCTAAAAACCAATAATTCGAGAAGAGAACCCTTGGTTTTTAGCTGCTACTTGCTAAGGATTCAATTCAAGAAATCACCATAGTTACTAAAGGAAAATTAGGGTGCAAAGAGGTCCTAAAGCCTAGGCATGGTGCAAGCACACGCCTAAGTGAAGTGAAGAGCAAAAGAAATAAAATAAGATAAACTAATCCTATATAAGAAGACAACACATAAGTATATTAATAACATGTTGCATTAGTCTTCTTAAATCTAAATAAAATTAAGACTAAAGATGCCTCTATTCTAGGTTAAATGCCTCAGGAACCTTAGGTGTGAAGCCTAATTCTTAATTTCATGTTCACATTGTTGTTTATAGCACCTGAATTTCTCTGCCAGCAGCCCCTATAATTTGTTTTCCCCTTGCTATTTTTCTGCCTAACCACTATTAGTTAACCTAATTTTATTCATTCCATCTCTCTGATAACCTAAAATCCAGCTTCATTATGTAGAAAAATTGTCCTATACATTATGCCTATCTTGATGAGGCTCAAGGGACTAGTGGAATTTGGCAAGCTATTGGGTTCTAAAGTTTTCTTTCTAATTTTGACAAATTTTAAGAAGTATACAATTGTGGAATGGAAGAAAATTTGATAAATAAAAAATTTGGACAAAATTGCAAATACTAAGGTTTTAGATTTTTTTTTTTGTCACAAAACCTTGTATATATTCAATTTTTTTTTTCTTGCGGGACTTCTATAATGGAAAACACAAAGGTAAAAATTCACAGCAAAAATATTGTAGAAAACACAAGGTAATTACTTTCAACATTATATTATAGATAAAAAGAACAAGAGCCTAAAGGAAGTCACATGTTAAATAAATGTAAGGATTAATGGCATACACACTGTCTCCCTAGCAAGACGTTCAGGATCTTCAAGGCCTCTTGATTGTTTGTATAAATCAAGATCACAACACCGTAATAGGGAAGTAATGAATCCCTCTATGCACTGCAACATGATAGTCTATGCAAATCAAAACAGTCCATACCTGTCCAACACAGAATAGTTAACACTTGAAGATAAAATCCATATGTAAGCATTGAATAGAGCAAACCTGTTAACCATTTCAAGATTTTTGCTCCAATCACAAATTCCAAGACTTGTAAAAACTGGACTACTCAATATCTGTTTTTACATAATAATAAAAATAAATGTGTCATTATCTCATCCAAAAGAGACGCAGGACTATAAATTTGTCATTAATTTTAGCTTAGGCCAAACTTTAGTATATCAAATTTTAAATTTAATTGTACTTATAAACCATGACACCTATTCCTGATTAAAATTCATCAATGCTTTATTCATACTGTCCCAAATATGATTAAACCTCCCCACATACATGGGTTGAGAGCCTGAATCCATTCAAAATGTAAAATTAAATATCCATAAAACGAAATAAATTGCAAAGGAATTCATATCCAATATAATCGGATGATAACATGCCCAAATTCATCAAGCAGTTCATATTCGACAGATTCAAAACAAAGTTCCAAATCACAATACGCATTGATCAAACAACGCGAACATGTTTGAAGTTCAAATCGAACAATTCTGTTCTCAAAAATATTCAGACTAAAACTCCAAATCAGAATCTGTTAAAAGGAAAACTTATTAATTTGTCACTTCAATATTAGGTCATCTCCAATCAACGAACTCACCTACTATGGGATGGCTCGGATGGTGCTTGATTCCTGGCTCTTGGAATGTCTCCTAGCGAAGGGAAATTTTTGGTAGCTTAAATTGGAAGAAGGAAATCCGGCGATGGGATCACCAGAATCCGGTCAAAAAGGATGGGGGGATACAAGTCTGCGGATGAGGCAGATTTCTATTTTAGGTGCGATCAAAAAATAAACTAAGAGAGACGGAGAGAAAATAAAAATGGAAATAATTTCACCTAGGAGCTCCGGCTAGAGCTCCGGCCACACATTATTGAGAAGAGAGAAGGCCGTTTGAGAGAGAGAGAGAGAGAGACTCGAAGTGATATTAAGAGTAGTTTAGGTTTTTAGCGTTAAACTATGGCTTTCGGCAAATACGACCTAGTTTTGGACTTGGTTCATTTCTCAAATTTGTGCGTACTAGTTTTTTTCTCGTGATTTTTTTTTATTAACCCATGGATTATTTAATGTAAAATATTAGTTTTTTTTCATTTTTTTAAGAATAATAAAAATTAAGATGTAAATACAATAAGAAATAAAATTTAAACTATTATTATTCTAAAATTATTAATTATATGTTTTATTTAATTTATATTTTCTTATAATACTTTAAAATACACAAATTATGATTATTTTATTAATTTAAATATTATTTTTTATTTTTCCTTTTTGGTTTACAAGGGGAGGAGAAAACCTAGGGAAAACTAATTCAACATCCTTTTTGGCAAAAAAACTCCAATAGAGTCACTTTGCAACATCTAAATGATATCCTCCAAAGGAGAATCACACTCAAACACACCTCTTTCATACCTCAAAGCCTCATTAGATAGTCAATCTGCAGCTCTATTCTCCTTTTCAAACATGATGGGAATTTAAATCAACCTGCCTCAAGACTCAACAATAATATACTTGAGAAGTAAAAGCTAAATCAGATTCAAAACTATAAATCTTGATACAAAACTAACTTATAAGTAGCCACCTTAGTATAAATTGTTTTGAAAATCACAAATATATGAATCTTTGATAAATTCGAATGCCACAAAAGAATTAATTTTTGATAAGTTCAAGAGATTCACACACGAATTAAAATTTAAGGCAAAACTAAAAAAAAAAATTTATTAAACAAATCTAGTTACAAAGAAGGCTTGAGTATTTACAGTAACTCAAGTCTATTCTAAAATTAAAATAAGTTAGAAATTCTTCCTAATCAAAGAATTCAATATGAATCCTCCCTATATAAGAAAATAAACTTATAGAATAGAAAATAACCTAAAATTCGAATTGGGCCTTATGCAAATACAAAAGAGGCCTAAAACTAATGAAAATATGAAAATAAAAATTATCCAAAAAAGTCTTGGGTTAATAGATAACATATGCAACCCAAAAACACATAAACTAAATTAAATTAATTAAATTCAAACTAAATAGAATTTTCCAACTTGGAAACATGAATTTAGCAGAAGATTTGAGTAGTTAAAATGTGGGCACGCTCTACCGATCCTATAGGAGTTATCAACTGATTCACATCATTATCCTTTTCTTGAGATGATTCTTTCTCGAATCAAGTTTCATGGAATTGCATCATATGCTAAGAGGCTTGAAGCTTCCTTGTATGTATCATTCTCCCCTTGTTACCAAAAACTCGATCTTAAGTTTCAAAGTGATAAAGTAATAAGAACAATAAACAAATTTACCACCTTTCTACTTTGATGAATTTTTCCATTTGAAGAACTTGAGAAATCTAAAAATTGGTTAAGAAAACATCAAATGAAATGATTAGGCAAAATAAAATTCACATTAGAATTGAAAACATTTTTAGTCTTTTGGAAAACAAAGTCAATCTCTTTTGTTTTTCTTCTTTTTGAGCTTTTAATGGAATCACCGCTTTTTCCTCTTCCAATATCTCTTGAGAAGTTTCAAGTGATAGAATTTCTTCATGAATATCAACTTCTTCTACCTTTATTAATGTCTCTTCACTTTCAAGTTTCAAAGTTATCAAGTCTTCTTCATGATTATCTTCTATAACATTGGCATCCATCCAATCATATTTACAAGTGACTTGAATGGGATAGCATATTATATGTTCAACCTCTTCATATATTTTCTTCATCTCCTCCAATTGCAGCTTAGATTCATTCATATTGTTTTTTCATATTAGCTTTATATTCATCAAACATTAATGCTTGAAATCTTGATCCATATTCTTCTACATAGTGGATAGTTCTCTCATTTCATTCTTAGAATTATAATAGTAAAATTCAATTCTTTTACTGTTTTATAATAAAAACAATACATTTTTGATCAAACAAAAAGAAATAAGAATAATGGACTCAAGTAGACACTATTGGAAGCAAGTTTTGAGCAAAACGAACACAAGAATTGAAATTGTGAAATATTTTTTTAGTTTCAAATTTAATATTTAAATAAGAAAAATATAATTTATGACGTAATTAGAAGATAACACAAAACAAAAACAAATGAAAAGAAATGGAATCAAACAGAGAAAATAAGAAAACAAAGAAAACAAGACACAAATAACGAATAGGATATACAAACCTAATTTAGAGCCAAAACTCTTATACCAAACTAATGCAAACCTTAAACAACTTGCCTTAAAACCCAAGAACAATATGGTTGGGAAGAACAACCTGTTTGGAGAACCAACAACAATATACTTGGGAAGTGACTCCTAGGAAAGTTAAATCATATTCTAAACTGTCATATCCCAACTTTAGAGATATGATGGTCCTAGAACACAGGAAGACATAAGATCACTCACGCCCGTAAAATCCACTTATACGTATACATATCATGCTAAGGATTGTACCAAACCTTATACACCTTATACTATAACTCCTTTAAAACATTTTATGAAAACCTTTAATTGTGGAAGACAGTAATTAGACACTTCACATATAATCTATAAGGAAATAATATTCATAATTCACTTGAAAACCTTAATAAATAACATCTCAAAATAAACATAAAAAATGAATATTCCTGAAGCATCTAATGACAACACTTCATAGCATGGTATTATTAATGACTTTGACAAGGAATTACCAAGCAAAGTAGAATGCTTGAGCCATCATCTTGCCTCCTCACATTTGCTCACCTGGAACCACACAAGGAGAAAGGGGTGAGATAGATGATCTCAATGAGTAAACAATATAGCATCACATATGCCATTTTTCAAGAAATCCCATCACATATAACACATAGTTCATGATTTACAATTCATGAATCAAAGATGCAATTTAGCAGGTTTTTCAATTTAGAAAGTTTCACAATTTAACAACTTGCAGATCACACTTATAACACTTAACACCCAATAAGAGTAAATGACTATGCTAGCTCATGCACTCAAGGGAGAGGTGGCCTCATACCAAATTTTAACTCTCAACCCAATACTTATAAGGTTGTGAAATTGACCAGGCTCTACGGCTAGAACCGCCCCTTCTAGCTGAGGTGGATACACAACCCCTATCCATCAGGTTAAGACCATGTGCACAGATTCTGATGATTACTCGCATCGGCATGAGGATTTCTGCATAAAGGGTTAAAGGTACCATAGCTAAAGTGAATGGTAATTACAAATAACAATATCATATAAGGCAATAATAACAAGTATCCCAATAGCAATAATAGTTTAAATTTTGAACAAGAGATATAATGATAGTATAGTTCCAGAAAGAATATGAGTTAGGGTAATAATCATAAAAGTATTTATCATTGGATAATCACAATTGGCTTTGGACCAAATGTCCTTTGGTAACCCAAGCTTAACAAAGAATTCACATAGTCAAATTTAAAATGGAAGTGAACTTGGGTTTCAAGAATCTCAAAGGTTCTCATAACATAATCATGATAGCTTGAACTTGTAATAATAGCATAATGTTTACTCACCTTGTAGTTCCTTTGCTCTTAGTACACGTAGCCCTTTTGAACCTCTAAAACTCCTCAAGCTCTAATATAATATTTAATTCAATACTTAGTATTTATTTAATCATGATGCTATCCTATCACATAGTATTTATCATGATGCTATCCTATCATATAGCTATCCCATGCCCATATAACATTCACATACACTTAGGATTGCACATAGAAGTACACTCATCACTTACACATAATATATTGATTTTAAAAGTCTTGTACACTTAGCTTTTGTAGGCCCACATGAAAACACATTACAATTATGTTAATACCTTTCTAAGGTCAACACAATATCATTACCATAATATCAATTTACTTTAACAAACATTTTAGTACACTTAACACTTCCATATATGTCAACTTAACAAATAACCTTTCAAGTGTCATGCCTATCTCTTATGCCCAATTTAGTAAGTCAATCTCTTCATTAATTCAAGATCATTAATTCATTATTGATTCATCAAAAATCTATTTCCATTTTACCCAATCACATTCACATTGTAATCACAACATAAGATTAAGATACCTTAGGTGTACCAAAGTGCCACTAGGCTTGTCTAGAGTCATACCTTCAACTAATATGCAATTTTATCATTTATTATACGTACATACATGTCAATAATCATCATAATACATCACATAAAAATTATAGACATTGGGATAAAAATCCCAAGGTAGGCCGAATGCATCATCAAAAGAAAAACTGAAATTTTTCTTACTTTTCGCACTTTCCGTTTATTACAGTAATATGTAAAAATGTGGTTTGAATCAAGATTTTTCATGTAAACACAAAAAAAATCATTTTAGAACATTAATCTACATGAATCAGCAGCAATAGATGTTTCATACATGAAGATTCAAATTTTGGGTTTTAGGATGCAAAACCATAAGTCTTCTTGTTTTTGGTATTTTTCGGTCATTATAGTAATATGTAAACAGGTGGCTTAAACCATTATTTTTCATTCAATCATAGCAAATATCAGTTTAGAACATCTTTATGTATGATTCGGTAGCCATAAATAATAATTATACAAAAAAATTCCAAGTTTTAAGGCTTACGGTGAAAATCATGAGTTTTCGCGCTTTTCATTCATTACAGCAATATGCAAACACATAATTTAAATTATCTTTTTTCATTCAAACAAAAAAAAAATATCAGTTTAGAATCCACTCATATACAAATCGGCAGCCTTATGTTCAAGAAATCATATAATTTTTCAACTTCTAAGTTCTAACACAAAAACCTTGAATTCCTTTGTTTTATGAAATTTTTCGGTCATTATAGAAATATGCAGAAATATAGTTTAATTCAATATTTTTCATCAAAACACATCAAAAATTAGTTTAGAAATCAATTATGTAGGAATCGCCCCCTTGTAGTGTTTATGAATAAAAATTTCAATTTTAAGTTATAGGATTTACTTTTGGAGAAATCGCACGGAAAGATTTGTGTTTTCGGTAGAAAATTAAATTTCTCTCTCAAAAACTCACCCAAACAGAATTAAATCTATAAAAATCAATAAACAACCAGTTCAAAATAATTTTCTCATAATTTATTTCATAGAAATCAGATAGGAAATTGTTAAGAAAGAAAAACTTACAAATACGGGCGAGAAATCGCAAAATTGAAAGGTGTTTTCTTAATTTTGGTAGAGATAATTGTTTTGAGAGAATTTTTCCATCAAAATAATGAAATAACAGAATAGTGGCTGCTGGAATGAAGGGCTAGCTGAAATTTAGGTTAAATATTAGGGTTTGGGATGCAATTTCCACTAATATCCTTAATAAGCTAGGTTAAGAGTGTTTTAGTGTAGTGGGTTTTTGGATATTTAGCCTTTTTAATTAATTTAGGGCTAATTATAGGTAATCAAAAATAAAATATTATTCATTATTTTCATTAAAATTTTTCCTAAAATATTTATTTAAAAATTATTTTAAAAATTCTCATAAAATTAATTTATGCTTAAAAATCGCCTTTTGCATGAAAATTTATTTTATGAAAAATAAATTATTTCATGTGAATGCACTTCATTTAAATAATTTATTTCACAATAATAATTCATATTAGGCATACTAAAATTAATTTAACATGCCACAAACCCATAAATTACATCACATGTGAATTTTCATAAAGTCACACATTTTGTCACAATAATTCTAAATTCACACAATTTGTCACGAAAACTCCTAGGGTAGATGTGGATTGTTACATTCTCTCCCCTTAAAAAAAAAATTAGTCCTCGAATTTTCAAATCCAATAGCACAACATACTATGCTTAACTTCTCTGCCATGCTTCTGCTACGCCACTCAAACACGATACCTAACTTTAATTAACATATCAAATTCAGTAAGGCATATACTCATAATCTATCAAAAATCACATTGATAAACCTTCAACTTAAGCTACACCTATGTTAATCTCTTGTTCAAACAAATCTTAAACTAATCCTTAATAATTTTTGTATCCCTCAACTTTAAACAAAAGTAATAGAACCTTTAATTTCATTTTCAATCAAATATAATCCCAACATTTCTTTTCCTTATATCTCTATTAATATTAACGTCTGCATTAATACCTTAATCACCAATTCCATTCACTATTTATCACATTAGTCATATAAGGATCCAACAGAAAATTCCAAATTAATAACTCTAATTGATATTCGTTAATTCTCTTTTCATTTTAATAATTATTACTTAATCTATTATAACCTCAATAAATATTTTCGTAATTAATACCTTGCTAACATTACAATTCCTACACTCCCATCATTTATCAATTAAAACATGTTTAAACTTAACAAACATTCCTTGCATTCTATCAATTTACACTCCCAATTACACTTCTCATAGCTATTTCAGACTTACTCTTTTTCTGTATAATATATACATCATTACCATGACTTAATTACCTAATGCCTTGATTTTTTTTTTTATATACCTTTAGCTCATAATATTATCCCACTTTAGGTTTTCCACTTACATCTCACTATGCTTCACATTCCTGATCATTTAACTTACCCATATTAAAATAATAACTCTTCTAATATCATTTCTAAATATCATTTCTCTTCTTATGCCATCAATCACAATTATCATTTAATAACTCCACAAAATTCATATATCAAAACATTGTAACATGGAAGCATTTCATACCTCATAACATTATACCTTTCAATCATTAATCTCGGTTGGATCAAAAGTTAGTCAACTTCTCTTTCTAATCCACTTAACCCCACTATCAAAATATCATACTTATCATGCATTTATCATGAGCACCCATTATATAATATCACATCACAGGACACATATCACCTAGCATGTATCATATATCATGGCATGTACGATGTATCCTAATCATGTAACACATAACCTATAGCATAATGAACTCTCCTATTATATTAAGAAGTCAATCATCTCCTAAGCAATTGAAGATCAAACCTAAGCCAAACAGTTAATTAGTCATATAATATCATTCATGTCATATAAGTCTTATGCCACTAGGCTAACATTTACCAATTACTAGCGGAAGTCTTAGTTGTGTCTCTTATTCTTAGCTCCTTGCCCTTGAGGTTGAGATGGTCCAGGTGGTGGAGGTGTCGAGGTCACATTTCCTGAATTCCTTGTCTGAGGGCAGTCCTTAATGAAATGATCCATTTGCCCACACCTTAGGCACGCACCTGAAATTCTTCGGCAAATTTTAGAATGCTTCTTTCCACATTTGCCACAAGTGGGAAGATCCTACTTAGCTTGACCATTTCGCAGTCCAGGTGTTAAAGACTCCTTCCTTAGGCCTCCTCCTTCTCCATGCCGTCCCTCATGACCTTTATTCTTATTCTTTCCTTTTTGCTCCTGCTCAACTCGTTATGCTCTCTCAAACTTATATCTCTTTTCCATTATCTTGGCCTTATCTATCAGCTTGGCCAAGATCAAGAATTCAGTCGCTGCCAATGAGTTGAACAGAGGCGTTATCAATCCTCTCAAGAAGCGGTTGGCACAGCTAGCTTTAGTAGGCACGATGTTGACAGTGAATCTGCTAAGTCAGTTAAACTCCTTAGCGTACTTTGACACCGACATCCCAGGTTTATGCTTCAGCTGCTTGAACTACAACGCCTTATCTTGCCTTTTGCCTTCAGGAAAGAACTGATCCATCACTTCTTATTTGAACTCTACCTATAAATGCGGGTTTTCTCCGTAAAGCCATTCTTCAATGTTCCTCTGGTACCAATACCAAGCTTCTTTCTTGAGTTGGAGTCCTACTAACTCGATCACTTGGGCATCCGAGCAAGACAGTTGATGGACTAGCTTGTCTATCTCATCCAAGAATTCATGTGGGTCATTACCCCCTCACCACCAAAGGTAGGTGGTTATAGCTTTTTGAACTCTGCAATGGTCATCCCCTCGTCGGGTAATTGCTTCCTCTCCCTCTGAGTAGTGCCACTATCGTAGATGGCGGAACTTCATTCCTTTCTTGTGTTGGCGGCACTTCCCACCTTTGAGCTCGTAGCTCTTCCAATTCCTTGCGTAAGTCTCTCATTTCCTCATGTATAGCTTGCACCTCTTGCAACAATGTTAGCTCATTAGAGCCTATAGTTGGTGCCTCTGAATTGGATCTTTCTCTTGACTGTGTAGGTGCAGAGGCAGCATTCGATGCAGTGTCCGATATGGCATCCTTATTAGCCCTAACAGATTGGGCAGTTGTGCAAACCTTCTTCTTGGGAGGCGTTCTGTTTATCACGATAAGGGAATTTAGTACTAATCCCCTATTCTAACCCATTTAACCCCACCATTATACTAGCATAAACATCATGAATTTATCATATCACCTCACTAAACACATGTCATATATACATATCATATAGTTTTGCACATATCACATATCATATAGTTTTGCACATATCAAATATCATAATCAAATAGCATATATCTCATAGTATGAAAATATCCTCCTATCATGATAAGTGAATCATATCATAGCAATAAAAGAAATCATCTCATGCTAAGTGACTAGGTAGTTAAAGGGAAATATCATTAATATCATATAAGCACTATGTCGTTATGTCGATCATCACCAACTACTCATCCTAGCACTCATATGTCCTCCACCAGGGTTGTCGAGAGCGACATGACCACTGCTGCCACATCGATAACGAAGAAGATCTCCATCCTGACGGTGACTAGTTGAAGATAAAGACCTTGCTGGCTAGTAATCTCCCCCATGCTCGATAATCCCTGCCTTGAGCTGCTCCACATCCGCCCTCATTGTATGAACCAAAAGCCTAAGACATCAGTTTTCCTCCATCAAATCTGCGTAGTTGTCCTTCAATTTCTGAATCTTATCATAAACACAATCACGATCCAAGCACTCCTTGGGGTTCTCCTCTTCATCAGAGGTCTCCTCACTCTTGGGGTAGATCACAGGCATAACTCTCTCGAACATTTCCGGCTAAGTCCTCTTGTAAGTCACCCGAGGTGTTTTAGGTCTAGGTCCTCTAGCAGGAGTGATCTTCATGGTCATCTAATAAGAGAATCGTGAGGCACATAATAGCAATAACAAGGGAGTACTATAATCTATTAGGATTTTGCGGAACTATACTAATGATAGACTGCAAATGACATGACAGGAAAGTTCCTATACTCTAGGATTATACTTATTTAACTTGATACATACACAAGTCTAAACTAGACTTTTAAAAACTACAGCTCTGATACCAACTTGACACTCACTACAAAAAAAGCGCAAAATACCGACTGAATTTTTTGTCGGTAAACATAGAAAATTAGTCGGTATTTAAAATTTCCGACCATATACCGACAATTCCATTTAGTCGGTATTTTCATTGTCGGTAAAAAAAATACCGACTGAATGTAGTATAGTTGGTAAATACCGACGGATATTTTTGTCAGTATACTGTTTTATTTTGGTTGGTAAATTCACGAAGAATAGTTGGCTCAACAAATTACCGACTAAAAATATAGTCAGTAAAATATAATTTTAGTCGGTAAATTAATAAATTATTTTGTCGCTATATTTTTTTCCGACTATATTTTCCATCGGTAATTGATAAGTTTGGGTCAGTAAATACACTTTTACCGACTAATATTTAGTTGGTAAATTAAAAATTTTTTGGAAGGAAAATTTTACTATCTAAATATTTTTGTCGGTAAATAGTAGGTAAATTTACCAATAATTATATTTGTCGGAAAAGATTATCAGAAAATCACTAACAAAACCTCGTAGTCGGTATTTAGTCAGTAATTATATTCACATATAATCAATAATTTGTCGGTAAATATTATTATTCTTTTTAGCTAATATTAATCCAATTTTAAATAAAATATAAATAATAAAAACATATATATATATATATATATATATATATATATATATATATATATATATATATATATATATATATATATATATATATATATATATATATATATATATATATATATATATATATATATATATATATATATATATATATATATATATATATATATATATATATATATATATATATATATATATATATATATACACACACACACAAAAACTAATGATATCATAAATATGAAAGTTAACATTCTAATTCATAGATATATATAAAAATTTCATACAGATAATAAAAATAAAGTAATAATTGTATAGTAAATAAAATCCAACAAAAAATAAAATGTCCAAAATAGATATACTACTATGTAGGTAAATGATCATCATCTCTGTCACCATCATGCTGAGAATTATGTGAATCTGGAGGAGGCTGAGAATCTGGATGAGCTGGAGGACACTGAGAAGCAATTAGGGTACTCATATGAGTAGCCAAATCTCGTGTAAGGTCCCGAAACTCTTGAATCACCCTATCCTGCTCTGTCATCCTCTGAGCCTGCTCATTGACCCTTTGAACCTGCTGTGAAAGTTGCTCCTGTAGTTGTTGAATTTCAGCAGTATGTTGCTCACAAGTGTGGCTCGTCCTTGAAGTAGAGGCACTAGATGATGGGTAATATTCTGACCCCTGAGATCCAAGACCATAAATTCGATTTCTTTTTCGTCCACCAACTACATCCAAATACAATCTATTTTCATCTATGGTCTCATTTGACTGGGTCATTTGTTCTCGTCTGGTCTCAATAGCATCCTTAAAAATATATATATATAAAAGATAATATTAATACAAATAGATAAAAAAAGTGTAATATAGATATTATTTAAAGTAGTTAAGTTGACGTACATGAACAGCTTTTGACCTCTGGTCGATAAAAGTTTGACCATCCCATTTCTTTGTATGAGTGCGAACAAATAACTCTGTAGCAGTGGGTTGTCGGCCTAGTTTTTCAGCCTAAAAAAATAAAGACAATTCAAATCATTAAAAAAATAATTTGAAATAATAAAAAAAAAGAAAAATAAAGTTGCATATTACCATATATGAAAAAAAAGATATATATATATATATATATATATATATATATATATATATATATATATATATATATATATATATATATATATATATATATATATATATATATATATATATTACTAAAATAAAATTTAATAAACAATTACAAGTCGTTTCCCATGCTCATAATGGGTAGCAGTGCCTCTGGTGTGAGTTGATGGTCCGGAACCATCATTGGACTGTGACATTCTATTTTTTGAATATTGCTCACACCGTTCTTTCACTTCTAGTTTATTCCAATGGCCCTGCCATCTATCCCACACTTCTTCATTTATAAATTTTGGCTTCTTCCCAGTTTTTTTAATCTCACACACCGTTCACCTTCCATGCTGCATGGATTAGTGCATCTAATGCTTCATCCCAGATGCATGCTTTCTGCCCAAAATATATAAATAATGAAATTTGTTAAATTATTCAATCTAACATAAATAATTTATGTGAAATAAAAAATTGAATTAAATACTTGAAATTCCTCCCAATAAAATTTCTTCTTTAACTCACTAACAGTTTTCCATTGGACAGCTTTCACCCCCTCTTCATCGACACCCTCCTCAAAAATCTTTCTAATTTTTCGTGAGCATGTCCCAGAAGGCTCCAAACTTAAAATTGATTAAATTACTTATAAGAACATACTAACATATAATTTTTACATAAATAAAGTTGCATACATTAGCAAGTAATAAAAGAAATGTTACAAATTAGTAATCAAACACACTTGTAAATCAAACCAAGCATTTTACTAAAAATCCGGCAGAGTCTCCCCTGTAAAATCAACATATTCCCCCATAAAATGGTTCAATTTCCTATTAAACACTTCAATTATCACATCAACTCAATCACATATCACCACAATCACACATCACCACAACCACACATCACCATAATCCCACATCATCACATCACACAAAGAAATCATCAAGCCTAATAAAGTGAAGTAATTTATTTAATATCTAATATAAACCAATAGCAATTAATAATTACTTGTTAAAATTAATGTATATTACTTACTTTTAACCGTGTAAGGTGACACGTAATCGACCTTATCTAGAAGTAGAGCTAGAATGTGCAAAGAAGCACCTGCCGACTGTCCATCTGTCTGTGAAGGTTGAGATTGTGATTGAGGAGTTGTATGCGTAGCAGATGGAGATGGCGATGTCGATGGTGATAATGGTGAGGATTGTGTTGTCGTAGTAGTAGGTTCAGGTACTTGTTGAGGTGGTGGTACCGATAATTGTGTCGTGGTAGTAGCAGGTTGAGGTGGAGGAGGCACCGGTGATGATGTCGTGGTAGTAGCAGGTTGAGGCAGTGGTTGAGGTGGAGGTGGTACCGACGATAGGGTTGTGGCAGTAACAGGTTGAGGTGGAGGTGGTACAGGTGATAGGATCATGGCAGTAGCAGGTTGAGGTGGCACCGACTGTGAAGGATGTGTATGTGAATTTGAATGTGTAGACCCACCAGAAGGTCGGGATTCGACTGAATTATTCCTAACCAATTGTCTCTTGTTGGGGTCCCGCTTTCTACCCATCTCAATAGTCAACCTACAAGAATAAAATTTTAATTAGTTAGATCATTAATATAAAAGCAAAATAATAAAATAGCACTATTTATTAAATAAAAACACATAATTGTGAATAAAATCATTAAAATTAATAATAACCAAACATTCATTCATCACTATTAAAATCTAAATAATACATCAAATGCAATAAATTAAATACAAATTAAATATTGTCCAAACTAATCACTATCACTATCTTCCTCAAATTCATCTTCACTTTCACATTCATCCGACACTTCTGATTCTGTCTGTAGTATAGGATCATCTGAAAGCTCAGCTTCATCATCTCTTAAATCAACAAATACTCCATCTATGTCATGCAACGAACTAGATTCATCGATGCTTATTGATGTTTCAGTAAGCTGCAAACTGACGGGCTCATCTTCTTGGAATGCTGTGGTAGCATCTACTATTTTCTCAATAGTTATAGGAACATCCATAACATGCCTAGCTTTAACTTTGCAAACCACCCACCAGTCACACTTGTCTCTTCTCAAGCTAGGATAAGGAACATAATATACTTGTGCTGCTTGCATTGCAAGAATAAACAGATCATACTTGTTTAGTTTGCACCTGTGATTGACATCCACTAAAGGGTATTGTTTATGAACCTTGATCCCAACATTATTAGTAGGATCAAACCAGTCACACTTGAATAGAACAATGTGCTTAATTGGGAGCCTTGGATATTCCAACTACAGAATCTCTATTAAGCGTCCGTAGTAATCACTCTCAGACTCACTGTAATTTGTGCCCTTAATACAAACTCCGCTATTTGAAGTGGCCCTAATCGAACCATGTGATTTTGTATGAAATTTAAAACCATTGACGAAATACATAGGAAATGATTCCACAGTATGTAATGGGCCTTTTGCAAGATCTTTGATGAACTCATTGTCAATGAAGTTATCATGTGCCTATTATGAAAACAAAAGTTTAGTACATTATGACATGCCTATTATGAAAACAAAAGTTTAGTATGTATATATATTTTATTACTTACATATTTCTCAAACCATATGGCAAAATGGTCATCAAGCATATGATCAAGCTCAGCATCAGTGATGTAAGGTAATGCTTTTTTCACTTCATCAATGTATAGTCTATTTCAAAACAAGACAATAAATATTTTAGATAAATTTTTTAAGGAAAATTGAAATTGTTTTAAAAATTGAAATTGTTTTACTTTTCAACACACTTACACGACATACGGATCGACCTCCTCATAATTCAACAGAATATAATTATGCGCTGCTTTGTATTCAGTGTCAGACAATCTCCTTTTGTTTGATCGTCCATATGCTCGACCAGGATGTTTAAATATTGAAAGATTCCCTTTTATCTCTTCAACATCCCCACCATCATCATTTCGAGGCACTTTTCGTAGGCTTGTGTAAACATGGGGCTCAAAATAATATGAACAAAAATTTGACGCTTCTTCCACTAAATATGCATTACAAATTGAACCTTCCACCTTTGCTTTATTAGTTACATTCTTTTTCAATAGACAAAGAAATCTATATGAAGATGCATGGATAAGCTTCTATAAGTAATCAATTTTAAATAAAGAAATATTCATTTTGAGTGTAATTGTTTTACCTTTCAAAAGGATACATCCAGCGATAATGAACCGGACCAGCAATTTTAGCCTCATAAGGCAAGTGTACCAGAAGATGTTCCATAGAGTCAAAAAAACTAAGAGGGAAAATACGCTCTAATTTACAAATAATAATTGGAATATCTCTTTCAAGCCTCTCCATATCCCCCACTGTAATTGTGGTTGAAGATAAATTTTTGAAAAAGAGACTTAACTCGGTGAGAGCTGACCACACATTTGCAGGCAAGAGCTCATGAAATGCTATGGGAATTAACCTCTACATAAACACATGGCAATCGTGGCTCTTTATTCCAAACATCTTCAATTTTCTCATGTCTACACACCGGCCCATATTGGAAGCATAACCATCGGGAAATCTAAGATTTTTAACCCATTCAAACAACACTTGTTTCCTAGGTTTATCTAATGTGTAGCATGCTTTCGGATATTTCCCTGTAGCTTCATTTTTTTCTAACTCAGGCCTTCGGCACAACTTCTTCATGTCTTCCCTTGCCTTCTCATTATCTTTAGTTTTCCCCTCGATATTAAGTACAATATTAAAAACATTTTCAAATACATTCTTCTCAATATGCATCACATCTAGATTATGTCTAATGAGATTTGAACTCCAGTATGGTAGATCCCATAATATACTTCTTTTCTTCTAACCACAGTTTTTATAAATCGGACCATTAATCTCTTCAGCATTGAGTTCAATCACTTTCCTCAATCCCAATTCATTTAATTCCTGCAAAATTTGATGACCATTCTTAATGGGTGGTGCTTGTGAATTCTCCATTCTATTTTTCAAGAACCAATTTTTGTTACATCTGAAAGGATGATCTTCAGGAAGAAATTTACGGTGATTATCAAACCAAGTCATCTTTCGACCATGGGATAGTGTAAATGCTTGTGAATGTTCCATACAATAAGGACAAGCTAGTTTCCCAGCTGTGCTCCAACCTGAAAGCATTGCATTAGTAAGAAAATCACTAATAGTCCACATGAGAGTCACCCTCATTTGGAAATTTTGTTTCCTTGATACATCATATGTTTGTGCACCTACATCCCAAAGATGTTTCAACTCGTCAATCAATGGTTGAAGGAAAACATCTGTGTGGTTTTTTGGGTTGGTAGGCCCAGGAATAATTATAGATAAGAACATGTATGTCTCTTTCATACACATCTATGGGGGCAAATTGTATGGGGTAACTATAACTGGCCATGAAGAATATTGTTGTCCAGATTGACCAAACGGTTGAAAACCATCAGTACACAAGCCCAACCTCACATTGCGGCTCTAAGAGGCAAATGAAGGATGTGTGCGACTAAAATACTTCCATGCCTTAGAATCAGATGGATGACACATTCTCCCTTCTTCATACAAATGCTCATCATGCCATCGCATATATGAGGCTGTTGTTTGTGAAGCATAAAGTCGTTGTAACCTAGGAGTTAGAGGAAAAAAATACATAACCTTGTTTGCTATATTTTTACCACGTTCCCCTGGTCCCCTTTTCTTCTTAAATCGACACTCATTACAAAACTTACATCTCGTCAAGTTATCATCAGCACCCCAGTATATCATACATCTATTCTTGCAATAGTCTATCTTTTCAACCGGAAGACCAAGGCCTTGAACTAATTTCTTGGTCTTGTTAAAATTGTCCACCATTTTATTATTCTCAGGTAAAACCTCTTGTAAAAATTGCGTGAAATCATCATAACATCTCTCTGAAAAATGGTGCTCCGACTTCATATGCAACAATCGTGCCACAGCTGACATTTGGGAATGCTTATTACACCCATCCCACAATTGTTCGTCGACTGCATTAAGCATATCAAAGAATTTTTGTGCAGCTGGATTAGGTTCTTCATCCATGTATTCTGTATAAAAATCAAGCCCAGCTGCATCAAGAATCATCTGTCGGTATGTATTTGGTGCTTGTGTATCCACATCTGCAGATGCAAAGCATTCAGAATGCTCAGATTCTGCACTCATATACGGTTCTCCATGTCGATTCCATTCATAGTAATCCGGAATGAATCCTTTTCTGAAAAGGTGCAATCTCACGTCTTCAAGCGTTTGGTACTTTCGATTGTGACACTTCTTATAAGGGCACCTTATCTCAGTCACATCTTGCATACTCGAATGATTACAAGCAAAAGTAACAAAGGTTTCAACACCATCAACAAACTCATTGTTAATGGTGCCATCAACATTAAGCCTCTTGTACATCCGTTGATGACCAACTCTCATTTTTTGTTCTTGTGTTTACCTAGGGATGCACCAAAGTTAAAAAAGAAAAAAATTAAATAAATATCTAGGGATGCACCTAAATTCCCTAAATTCCTTAGTTAGGCAACAACAAAAATTAATAGTTTTCTAAACATGGTGAAGCAAAAATTCTCTAAATTAATAGTTACATATTTTCAAATTAAAAGTTACATACTGATTTTTTTAAATTATTATTAAAACATGAAATAAAACCCCAATCTATTTTTCTAATTATTGAATTTGAAATAGACCTTAAATTAAAACCCCAATCTGTTTTTCTAATTAGACTTGCCTAACTAACTGATTTGGTCCCATTTTCTAGTTAGACTTGCCTAACTAAATTAATGTTAGAATCAAAGTGTAGTCTATAAAGAAGCTGACAGCAAAGGAAAAAAGATTGACAATGTCACAAAGAATTAAGATTGGTATTCTGATGTCAATTCTATGTATGATAGTAGTTGCAATTGTTGAGAAGAAACGTCGAAATTCTGCTTTGAAACAGGGGACAATTTGCGCTGTCAGGATTTATTGAAGCTTTTGCAGCTGTTTCTATAATGGAATTCTACACCACACATATGCTTGAAAGCATGAGAACTGTTGCAGGAGTAGTTTTTTTTCTTACCTTATCAATTGCAAGTTATTTTCAGACTTTCTAGGAAGTATTATTTACCAAACGATACCATATAATTGTTCTGAAATTTTTACAATTAAAATATATTAAATGTTTTAAGGGTTTTTAGCAATGAGGAAGTTTTTCTCACTCTTGACCTTCTTAGTCGAATGGTGTCTTTTAACACGATAATTTTGCTGTTGAAAAGCTTTCTTATGAGTTGTAGAAAAATTTAAGAACAATTATATGGTATCTAACTGGGAGGTGGTATCTAATTGGGAGGATTAGGTCTTGAGCTTTATTATTTTCCAGCCAAATATTCTTAGAATTTGTTCATTTTCAGGCTGTCACTTTTTCAGGCTGTCATTTTTATTTGATTTAATTCGTAATAGAGGAAATAGAATTAAACATGTTCTGAATGAGAAATATTTCTTTGTACATTGGAAATTTTTAAAGGGAGTATGTGCTGGAAATTTGAATCATTAATCTTACATTATGAATTGACATCAACCGCTATGCTAGGTGACAAAAATTTCCTAAAATTTTCATTAGGCTGGTAGCTTATTAAATGGTCGATTCGATTATCTATCTTGTAATGCAATATTGCAAACGTATAAAACTTAAATCCTAAAACTAATAAACCTTTTACTATCCTTTATAAAGAGCTAAGGAACCTTGTGATGTAATGTTGTTTGCTATGGATGTACTAGCCTAGCTAGGATACCCTGGTGCACCTGCTGAATATCTCTTTAGCAAGTATATATTAAGAAAAAATACATAATAAACCATGCTATTATAATAGTAATTAATTGTATAGTATATGTTTTAGAGTACATTAGGTATGAGAGGTTCAAATTCTGACAACCCTTTTGCCCCACGAATTGCTTGAACAATTTTACATATACCAATAATAATCATAATAAACTTGATTCTCATCTATTGTGCTCATTTATTATTTTTAGGTATGAATCACAGTTTATTCAGAATATTGTCAGAGAGGTAGAATATTCTCATCGGTGGCATTAGAAAAACAACAATTGCCAAGCCAGTTTATAATCTAAACTTCAACAAATTTAAAGCAAGAAGCTTTCTTGCAAATCTCAGAGAAATTTCAAAAGAACCCAATGGTCTAGTTCAATTGCAAAGACAACTTCTTTATGATCTTGTAAAGGGAAAACCAAGCAAAATATATAACATTGATGAAGGGATTATTAGGATCAGAAATGCTTTGTACAATAAAAAAGTTCTTCTTGTCCTTGATGATGTAGATGATGCAGGAGAATTCAATGCGATAATTGGAATGAAAGAATGGTTTCATCCAGGAAGCAGAATTATTATAACAATGAGGAAAGAACATTTTCGAGGATTTATTATGCGCTTTCAAGTTCAAGAATTGGATAATAAAGAAGCATTTAAGCTTTTTAGTTGGCATGCCTTTGGCCAAGATTATCTTGTAGATAGTTACCAGAAACATTATGAAAAGGTAGTAAATCATTGTGGTGGCCTTCTATTAGCTCTATATAGGAAAAGTATGTTAGTATGGGAAAGTGCATTACATAAGTTGGAAAAAATTGCAGATAGTAAAATTCAGCAGATTCTTAGAATAAGCTTTGATTCTTTTCAGGATGATCATGATAAAAGCTTATTCCTTGATATAGTTTGTTTTTTCACTAGAATGGAAATAGGCTATGTTATTAGAATACTAAATGGTTGTGAGTTTTATACTATAGTTGGTATTCAAAATCTAATTGATAGATGTTTAATAACTATTAGTGAAAAAAATAAGTTGATGATGCATCAATTACTTAGAGATATGCGATGGGAAATTGTTCGCCAGGAATCAACTGATGATCTTGGAAAATGTAGCAGACTTTGGGATCCTAAGGATTCAACCAATATATCTTATGAAGGTAGGGCACATGGATAGTTTTAAATGAGCCATTAAATTGTATATTAGAATTATAAAAAGATACGCAGTCGGCAGTAGTAGCAGCATTGCACTAAACGGGAGCTGATTTTTCCATAATTTCACCTACCAACAAAACAAAACGTGAATAATATGGACCTCCTTCCCAACCACTTCCTTTTTTTTTTTCTCCTCTTTAATTATAATATTTCCTACCAAACTTAGCTCAAAACTGTCAACACTTTTAAATACATCTACCTATGAATCATATATGAATTTAGAAAGTAAAAAAGCTTCTATTATAGAAATCATTTTGCAGTGAACAACAGTCTTGGTAATGAAAGTAAAGAAATGGAATTAGAGAAGAAACGCAATAGGAATTGGAGAAGGAAGAAGACAAATCAAGACAAATCAAGAAATCCAACATTCGAGCTTTGCAATCAAACAAAAGCATAACTATCAAAATTAACACAGAAAAGTGGATACAACCCACACCTATCAAATAAAGGCATAACTATCAAAATTTCTCTAAGTTTCTAAGTTAGATATATGTACATGATAGCATTGATAGAATTGTAAAGAATATGATGAAGTACCTGAATAGTTCCCAGAATAACAGAAGAACGTCCCACCAGTCTCCCGATTTAGTGATGGTTGAGCAAAAAAAACAAATTGACACCTTCAATGAGCAATTTCCATAAATTCTATTCATTAAAATCCTCCTGTACCCATTAAGAGAATTAAAAATTAGTGTGAACTCTCAATTTTACACCCTTAGCATCCAACCGCAGTCTTAGCACTTGCTGAATTTAACTCATTGCGCGGAGCTATTACGGTGGTCCCCACATGCGTAAAATGACCTTTTTACCCCTCTTTATCCAGTTATTAGCCATTTTCTGACCCTATCCCTATGGTCTTTTCACATTTCCATTACCTAAACTACCCTCCACCCATTTGCCTATAAACAGGCTCCCATTCCCTCATTTGAACACATCCTTGAATTTGGGTAGATGGCTATCCTCAAATTCCTCTCTTCTTCTCCCTCCAATCACTCTCTAATTAATTAATTAATCTTTTTAATTAATTAATTATCTCACCCTAACCAAGTTAATTAATCTTTTTAATTAACTAATTTTTTTTCCAAAAATCATTCATTTTTTAAAAAATCAAATTAATCATTTTTCTTAATCCACTTTTTCATCCAAATTAATTAATTAATCTTTTTAATTAATTAATCCATCCATCTTTTCCATCATATTAATTAATTAATCATTTTAATTAATTAATTAATCTTTCAATCCATCCAATCACCCGGTCCTGATAAAACGGAACTTCAGTCCGGTAAACCCTTCGCCCACCAAAAGTCAAGGTATCAGCCTTTTTCCTCACTTTCAACACACCCAAACCAAAATTAATCTGATCAACTCTTAAACCCCTCCACTTAACAGTGGAATGAACTACGTGGGTTTTGATCCCTATTCAATGGGGTACGTAGGCACGTTTGGAATCTAAATCCAGACCTCAAATCCAAATCCCAATCAATCTCTTTTCCCTTTTTTTTAAATTAATTTATAAATATTTTATTTTCACCATTCATTCATATTTTGCCATATTCATGCATTTTCTTTAACATCATCTTATAAATGTCATTCATGAAATCCAATTTTTAAGTCAAATTAAACTTAAGAGCCAAATTTAGATTATTTAAAACCAAAAACCTAGTCCCTGAACTTAACCTGGTTCGAGATTAGTGATTTTTATCCTTGGGTAAATTAATTGAAAAATTAATAAATTGGAGTCAACTGGGTTTTTCCTTAATTTTTCCCATTTAAAATAAATTAAGGTGGCGACTCCTAAAAATCATTTTCAAAATCAACTAAATCCAAACTCGAGGGTTCCATCGTGAGTCTAAACCCGCATGAGCATCTCGGTTCCCTCCAGCGGACCGGGCCGATGCTCAGGGGAGGCCTCACAGCTGGGGACTGGTTGCCACCTTTTTTCAAAAAGGAAGATAAGAGGATTACTATTTGGTTAAGGAAGATTTTTCCAAAATAATCTCCTTTTGGCTCATTAAGTATAATTTGACTTTCATGCATCACTTTGCATAATAAATGCTCCTTGTCTAAACCTTAGCTTTAGGGAAACTTTTTGGATGGCAAGTAGCATTGGCTCAACAACTCTCTTTGAGTATGTTGGGAGATAGCAAAAGCATTCCACCCCGCGATGAATCCCCGATCATTTCGGTGGTGTAACGAGCAATCAGTACTGTTGGACCCACGCGAGGCTCCTTGTCTCACATGTGGTTAGGTATATCGATGCTCTAGTGGGATGGGGACCCTTAAATCAAATCACCCTTTACCCTTGTGCATATAGTCGCCTTAGCCTTTGACCTTAGGTTCCATGTACCATAATAATCGATACTTTTGCATGTTCATGAAACCTTTTTCAGCATACATCATGCCATGATCATGCATACACAATATGAGAAGCTCAACAAGGTCAAACACCTCAAAGACCCAAACTGGTGGTCCGTTACCCTAAAAACACCTCACACACTCACCTTGTCAATATGAAAACCCGGTAACCAACCATGTAGAGGGAATCATTTTCTCGATACACCTTTACATTCATGCCATTTTTCCTTCACAAATCTGTTTTCTTACCCATTTTTTCTGTCTGTTTTTTGTTTCAAGGTACCAATGGCCAATACCTTCAACTTTGATCAAGACGCCATGAGTACTTTCTTCACTAGCCTCCTCAAGAAACAAGAGGAAACTTTTCAAGCTATACTCACCACCGCTCTTCAGACCTAAGCTGAAACTTTCACCAATGCCCTCAATGCCCAGTCTGCCATGTTTATTGATGCCCTCAACTCTCAACGCCAGTCCATCATCAATGAGGTCAAGGAAATGACCAATGCCACTGTAACTCCCTCTCATGCTCGAGTTGAGCCTACATCTGCCCAAGCTGGGACTAGCCATGCCCCTACTTTTACTCCTCCAATTATCGATCTCACTAATAAAGAGAAAGCACCTGAGACTCCAACCTCTCTGACCCTGGACTTAAACACAACCACTCCCTCTCCCACTACAAATCATTTTCGAAGTGGAGATTTTTTTAGCTTTCCCGAAACTAAGAAATTGTTGGAGAAAGTTGAGGTCATGGAAAAAATGCTCAAGAACATCAAAAAGCACGAAGACATGATAGATGTCGACTCCTTAGCTCTCTTCCCAAATGCACGAGTTCCACCAAAATTCAAAATGCCAATCATGGATAAGTTTGATGGCACCACATGTCCCAAAACTCATCTCAAGATGTATGTGGGTGCCATGAGACCTTTCGGTGTGGAGGACGAGCTCCTTGCTCAGTTATTCCAACAATCATTGATTGGAGCTGCTATTAAGTGGTTACTAGATCTCGACAAAAATCACAAAAAGACTTGGGATGACATATGTAACGCATTTGTCAAACAATACCACTACAACATCGAGGTGGATGTCACTCATCGAGATTTAAAAACCACCAAACAAAGGTCAAGAGAATCCTTCATTGCGTTTCTTACAAGGTGGAGGACAAAAGCAGCTCAAATGGTGAACCGTCCATCTGAAGTAGAGCAAATTGACATTATTGTCAAGAACCTCCTCCCCCAATACCAGATGCATTTGCAAACACAGTACCTCCTTAACTTCAAAGCTCTTATTGCCACCGCCACCAAGATTGAGGATTTGATTCAATTAGGATGAATCAAAGATGAATCCTCTAGTTCAAGGTATTATAAGAACACCACTAACACCACCCAAAGAGAGGGAGAGGTAAATGTTGTGTCCTATCACCAGCCGATGAAAACAAGGAGGACTTTCTCTGAGCTGGGTATGCCCCTTAGCATCATTTACAAAAAAGCCTTAGAGGCTACTATGCTTAAGCCCTTAGACCCACGACCTCCTCCAAACCCCTTGCCCAAGGGTTATAATGCTAATGAGCACTGTAACTTTCATCAAGGGCCAGGGCACAAAACTGATGCATGCCAGGTTCTGAAGCATAAAATCCAAGACCTCATTGACAGTGGAGACATCATTGCTCCCAAACCCAAAGTCTAGCACCACCACCAATCCTTTTCTGAACCACAGAGCTCTCCCGACCATCTCAAGCTTCATCCAATAACCGGTATTTTGAGAAGAGTGCCAACACTGTTGTGCCCTTATCCAAGTCCTCCAGATCCATGTCTGAGTCATTTGAGTCACTTGAGTCAGAGTCTATGTCAGAGTCTTTTGAGTTTGTTTCTATTAAATCTTTTTTTGAATTTGAGTCTGTTAGGTCTTGTCCTTTTGAGTCTGTATTTCATCTTTTAGGCTTATCCTTTAATGTACTCATGATGAGACTATTATCAGTTTGAACTTTCTGATTTGCTTTAATTTTTCTGATTCATCTTTAAATGGGACATCTTAAAAAAAAAAAAAAAAAGAAAAGAACAAAAAAAAAATGAAAAAAATGAAAAATACAAAAAAATAATGAAAAGGGCAAAAGGATTAATTATGGCATAAAGGAAAAGAATAAAAATCCCATACATAACATTTGCATGGCGGTAGTGAAAAGCTCATGAGCTGTTTTATACCAGACGAAGACATGATTCAAGCATCACAGTTTATAAGATCCTAACCTACAAGAAGCCTGTCAAGGGGAAGCTCCGAAAAATGAAGACAGTATAAGAAGATCCTATCCGACAGAGGCACCATCTTCATGAGCATGGACGGAAGTGAATTCTCCCATCTTGGCAACCCGAAAAAGATACATCATCTGGAGATGACGTCTGCATTTTATTTCTGTTTCTCATGCATATGTAATCAGAACTACGTGGACCTGATTCTCCCTAAAAGAAAAAATCGATGAAAAAGTGATGTAAGGGATACGCAGGCAGCCCAACTCGGGTGCGGTCCAAATCATAATACAAAATATTTTGTTTGTATCGCATTCTCATTTTCTTTATGCCTAGTACATCATTCACTTGATTCTTTTGCCTAAACAAAAAAAAAAAAAAAAAGAATGCTCGCTAAGATGAAAACCTGAAAGGGCAGCTTAGGCAGAAATTAGAGCAAAAATAAAAGATGTCTCATTTGATGATGATCAAATCTTATAAAATGCAAACCCATCATAAAGGATAGCCCTTTCATTGTCATCCATAGTTTATCATGTTTCGTGTAGTCCTGTCAACCTGTAATTACTTCAAAAAAAAAAAAAAAGGTCACATATGAAGTAATGGTCTAGCTGGTCCTCCTCTACCTCCTGAGATGCAAATCTCTCGTGTCCTCGTTAAAGTCAAAGTCTGTCACAATATCCTTCATTGAGTCACTACTGTAAGCCATGGTGTCACACTTCTAGTAGATCCTCGAGTCTCCTTCAAAGATTGAGTCACCCCTTTGTCTATGTTGCAGTCCTTGCTCCACCAATGGCTTTTCTTGCAGCCCATCCTTCCTCAGCTATGTCACCCTCTGCAGGGCAACTTGGTACTCTTTCTCAATTGGCCAAACCACCTTTATCAACCTCTCTGTGATCCCAAGTGAAATCCCAAAATAAATAGCATGATAACCCCTCAGCTAGTCATCACCGGATAGCTCTAATAATAGGAGTTATGATATGCACAAACTCCAAGAAAGAAAAACTAGGGGCATACCCTGACTCTGCCTTACCTGCCTTAAGACACTCATCCCTAATGGAAAGCATTCAAGCTAAGCCTAACAAAAAAACCCCTTGACACCCATAGCCTCCAGTCATGAAAGATTTAATCCTTTACTATTGGTAGTGCTAAAAAAGTCCGCCGAGGGCAAGTTGCAAGCAACCATCTTATCCGACCTCTGATTGAGTCTCAGTAAGACGTGTGAACTGAAAAGCGAGGGCCACCACTTGAAAATGATCCATTAGCCATGCTTTCGAGATAACCTAAAACCTGAAATAGACATCCATAAAGCACCAAAGCAGAAAGGGTAAGAATAGACAAATTTTTATCACCAGGGAATAACTAGCAAGACAGTTCATCTCTCTAAATCCTTAACTAAGCAATTAAGGCTTATCAGTGTCTTCGCCAGTACAGCTCTAGCCATAAAATACCTCTGTTCTATCTACCACTGTGGCATCACTCAAATCAACAGACCCGTAACTAACACTTAACAGAAAATCAAGGCTCTCATGTTGAGCCTCTGCACCTCTCATATCTCCCTGGTCACCGGAATCATGAAACTTTTCAATCACAGCGGTCAAATTCACTTAACCATCACCAACCATCATCTAGCTTGCAACATCCTGAGGCAAGTCAAAAACGCTTGAAAAATTCAAAAAAAAATGCTGGACTTTGAACTTTGGCACCACCAGAGTTGTCTTTGAGTCGTAGCCAAGCCATATTCCCTATCTCCTTGGAATAAGCACAGTTCCTTCTCGGCAGCACCAAAACAAAAACCATGGGCCACCAGATTCTGAAATCTGAAGCAACCCTTCGAACTCCTCATAATGCCACTATGGCAATTTTTCCATACTAACCCAAGTTGAATTTCTCAGCTTTGTCGAGTTTCTTAGTCCACACATGTATGTCTCCACCCTCATGTATTCATGCAATCATCCATTACAGACATCATCACAAATCATGCATGGCATAGAAGTTAAATAAAAGGTACATAAATTCTGAAACATGCATGCATCATTTGTGCATCAGTACCCATGCAATCATTTGCAATCATGCACCATCATACATAAGCTGAGCCAATAGCCTCATCGACATCTCCTAAAGCTGACCAATACTTCCTCCAAGCTTACCGACACCTTCTAAAACTGACCAGTGTCTCTTTGAAGCTAAATGATACCTTTTCAGATCTAATCAACAAAGCATGACTTTCAGAGTCCCTCTACTCTCAGCAAAGTTCCTTTGAGCCTTCTGAAAGGCCCAACACTTCACATTCAGAAGCCCAAGTTTCTTTAGCACAACCAAAATCTTAAGCCGACTAGCCATAAACAGAGGCTCTTCCTCAGAATCTCGCGAGTCGACTCACCGTAGGTCAAGGCTCTCTTTTCACTAATTTATCTTATCCAAAATCTTCTTTACATTAAGGCTGAACAGATAGCCTTGATTGAGATTCACTTCAGATCATCTTTATCTCCAACATTAAGGCCGGACAGATAGCCTTGATTGAGATTCACATCAGACCTTCTCTATCTCCAACATTAGCCGAACAGATAGCCTTGATTCACTTCAGACCTTCTCTATCTTCAACATTAAGGCCGAACAGATAGCCTTGATTGAAATTCACTAAACCTTCTCTATCTCCAACATTAAGGCCAAACAAATAGCCTTGATTGAGATTTACCCAATCTTCTTTACATTAAGGCTGAACAGATAGCCTTGATTGAGATTTACTTCAGATCATCTTTATCTCCAACATTAAGGCCGGACAGATAGCCTTGATTGAGATTCACTTCAGACCTTCTCTATCTTCAACATTAAGGCCGAACAGATAGCCTTAATTGAAATTTACCATACTTTCTCTATTAAGACTGGATAGATAGCCTTGAATGAGATTCGCCTCGAATGAGATTCGCCTCAAACATTTCATCTCCAACATTAGGGCCGAACGGATAGCCTTAATTAAAATTCATTGAGACCATTTTTGCAACCAACATCAAGGCCAAACAGATAGCCATTGATAAGGTTTCATTTATCTTAGAGGTCCTCCTTCCAAGAACATGACAAGAACACACAAGCCTAGAGTCTAACATGGCATCTCTACCCAGCGTTCACAATCATTAGAATCACCTTTTGTCCAAAGCCAATTCTGATGAGGGGGCAACTGTGAACCCTCAATACACCCTTAGCATCCAACCGCAGCCTTAGCACTTGCTGAATTTAACTCATTGCGCGGAGTTATTACGGTGGTCCCCACATGCATAAAATGACCTTTTTACCCCTCTTTATCTAGTTATCAGCCATTTTCTGGTCCTATCCCTATGGTCTTTTCACATTTCCATTACCTAAACTATCCTCCACCCATTTGCCTATAAATAGGCTCCCATTCCCTCATTTGAACACATCCTTGAATTTGGGTAGATGGCTATCCTCAAATTCCTCTCTTCTTCTCCCTCCAATCACTCTCTAATTAATTAATTAATCTTTTTAATTAATTAATTATCTCACCCTAACCAAGTTAATTAATCTTTTTAATTAACTAATTTTTTTTCCAAAAATCATTCCTTTTTTAAAAAGTCAAATTAATCATTTTTCTTAATCCACTTTTTCATCCAAATTAATTAATTAATCTTTTTAATTAATTAATCCATCCATCTTTTCCATCATATTAATTAATTAATCATTTTAATTAATTAATTAATATTTCAATTCATCCAATCACCCGGTCCCGATAAAATGGAATTTCGATCCGGTAAAACCCTTCGCCCACCAAAAGTCAAGGTATCAGCCTTTTTCCTCACTTTCAACACACCCAAACCAAAATCAATCTGATCAACTCTTAAACCCCTCCACTTAACAGTGGAACGAATTACGTGGGTTTTGGTTTGGGTGTTTGAGTCAAATTAAACTTAAGAGTCAAATTTAGATTATTTAAAACCAAAAACCTAGTCCCCGAACTTAACCTGGTTTGAGATTAGTGATTTTTATCCTTGGGTAAATTAATTGAAAAATTAATAAATTAGAGTCAACTGGGTTTTTCCTTAATTTTTCCCATTTAAAATAAATTAGGGTGGCGACTCCTAAAAATCATTTTCAAAATCAACTAAATCCAAACCCGAGGGTTCCATCGTGAGTCTAAACCCGCATGAGCATCTCGGTTCCCTCTAGCGGACGGGGCCGGTGCTCGGGGGAGGCCTCACAATTAGTCATTCCTATTAACATCATCTGAAATTAAAAATTAGTCATTAAACATGCAGGAAATCGAAATTAAGAAAACAAAGTGAAAATAAACAATTATCTTGAGGCAAACACGAATTAAACCTATAGGAAATCGAGTACCCAACACCCAACACCGACCGCAACAAAGCAGAAAATATTTAAAAAAAAAATCTCAAATAGAGTTCACCGATGATGGGAGAAAATCCGGCGATAGGTTAAAAAACAAAAGTAGAAGCGGATGGTGAAATGGTGATATAGATAGGTTAAAAAAAAAAAAACAGAAGCAGATGGTGAAATGGGAGCAGAAGACAGAAGAGAACAAGCCAAGGGAGCAGAAAAAAACACGAGGGGAGAGAGAAGAACAAATGCGGAGGGGAAATATGGTTTACTGTTTAATGGTCGGTATTTTATTAATTATATTTTAATTATTAAATGTATTTGAATTATTTTTGTACATTTTTTTAGTTATTTATTATATATCTATTACATATTATGTTAGTTATTATCTTATTAATTATTTAGTATCTTGTTCAAAATATTTAAATTTTTTAATATAATAATTTATATTTTTTTATGTTATTAAATTCATCAATCTGTATTATATTTATATTGTAATTATGTGTTTTATAATTAAAATATTATTTAATTATTGTTATTTTTAAATTATTAATTAACACTATAATAATATTAGAAAAGGCCAAGGTCGTTGATTAACCAATCTATTTAAATGATATCTAGGCACAAAAAGTTCAAAATACCAAAACTTTTTGAAAGAGAATAATGCTCCCAGCTTCTTTAAGTATTTTGATATCACAATACTGTAAGTTACGAAACCAATCTCTTTAAATAAGGTCGAGGTATAGAAATGCTAAAAAATTATTATTCCATAAGTTTCAAATGAATTATTAATATTATTATGACAATAAAAATATAAATAAATTATTATTATAAAAATATAATAATAACTAATTTTAGGTTGAATATTAGTTTTATTTGATCTAATTAAAAAAGTGAATTTAATTCGGTGCGTGAAAATTCACTTGTAATAATACTCGATCCTAAAAAAAAATATTAAGTTAAAAATATTTTTGGCTAATACAAGATATATGACACCGAACAGAGCCCTTTATATATGATAATAAAAATATATATACAAGAAGAACAAGAAGCAAAATGATGTGAGCAGTGAAGTCCATAAATACTTTTCAGAGATCAAATATTCGAGAAGGTCTAAAAACTTCTAAATATTTTTCCCCGTCTAAAAATATATTATTAAAAAATTATTTTATTTTATAGGCCTAATTCATCGAATTCCTAGAATCAATAAGTTTTGATAGATTAATTATTTTCGGTATTCGTACGTGAATTAACAGATTATAATTAAGTTTTCTTTAAAATCGATCACTCTGCTACATCACTATCTTAATATTTTTTGGATTTTTAATTTTCAATTATAAATTTTTAGAAAAATGAAATAATAAATTGCTATTTTAGTTATTTAATTATGAATACGCTGCAATAATTAGCTATATTGTATGGTCTCTCTATTATCTAATTATTACTATTAACTTTCTAAAATATTGCCTGTAATATATTGTACATCAACTGTTTGATTAGACATCTTTTTTCCTACTTATATATCATACTTGCCGGTACCTATGATAAAGTGATTAAAATGATTATTAGTTACACTTTCATATATTTGAAAATTATTAATTTTATTTTAGTTAATATTTTAAATTATTATCTTGAATTATTTTATAAATTATTTTAAATATTTCATTAAATTTTTAATCGTTAATTATTATAACTATTTTAAATATTTATTTATGCATTAATATATTATATTAAATATTTCATTCCAACATAATTATCTTAATATATTGTACATTATTATATATTAAATATTTGGTTATTATTTTGTCATGTTCATAAACAATATATATAAATATGTATTGCTAAAAATATGGAGGGAAAATTTCCCTCCACTTTTGTTTAGGCGGGAATGGATTATGTAATTACCGACTGAATATTTTGTCGGTATTTACCAACATAATATTTAGTCAGTAAAAATAGAGCAGATCCATATACCTTTATTTGCTTACTGACTGAAGGCAATTAGTCAGTATTTACTGACTACACATTTTAGTCGGTAAAACCATTCAACATAATGCATATATTTCTATTTTGCTTATCGACCGAAAATACATTAGTCGGTATTTACAAACTATACAATTTAGTTGGTATTTACTGAATTTTAGTCAATAAACTGAATTTTTTATTTGCTTACCGACTGAAAATAATTTAGTATTTACCAACTAAAAACTATAGTCAGTATTTACCAACTACATGTTTTAGTCGGTAAAATGAATCAACTTTAGTTTTTTAAATTTATTTACTGACACGATATTCGGTCAGTAAATTAATATTACCGACTACAAAATTGTAGTTGATATTTACCGACTACATGTTTTAGTCGGTAAAATGAATCAACTTTGCTATTTTTTCTTTAGTTTTTTAAATTTATTTACCGACTCGATATTCGGTCGGTAAATAAATATTACCGACCAAAAAATTGTAGTTGGTATTTACCGACTACATTTTTAGTCGGAAAAATGGATGAACTTTGCTATTTTTCTTTAGTTTTTTAAATTTATTTACCGACACATTGTTCGGTCGGTAAATAAATATTACCGACCAAAAAATTGTAGTCGGTATTTACCGACTACATTTTTAGTCGGTAAAATGAATCAACTTTGCTATTTTTTCTTTAGTTTTTTAAATTTATTTACCGACACATTATTCCGTCGGTAAATAAATATTACCGACTAAATATTCAGTCGGTAATACTTGAGCATGGAATTATTGTTCATACAAATTATTTGTTAGGTTAGCGACAGCAGTATAGTTGATATTCAGTCGGTAATATATGGCGCTAGGTTTTGGCGCTTTATTTAGCGACTGAATATTTTGGTCGGTAAATTATAGTCAGTAATTAGTTGGTAAAGAGTTGGTAATTGAAAAATTAAAGTAATTTCTATTTTTCGTCGGTATTTCGTGGGTAAATATTAAAATTTACCAACTAATATTCGTTAGTTGGTATTTTTTGTCGGTAATTTGCATTTTCCTTGTAGTGATTGGTCAAGTGGCAACAAAGGATAACCTATGGCTCTAATACCAACTTTGTCATATCCCAACTTTAGAGATATGACGGTCTTAGAGCAAGAAAAGACATAAGGTCAATCACGCCTGCATAACCCACTTACATATATACATATCATGCCTAGGATTATACCAAACCTTATACAATAACTCCTCTAAAATATTATATTAAAACCTTTAATCAGAAGACAGTAATTAGACACTTCACATATAATCCATAAGGAAATAATATTCATAATTCACTCGAAAACCTTAATAAATAACATCTCAAAATAAACATAAAAAATTAATATTCCCAGAGCATCTAATGACAACACTTTATAGCATGGTATTATTAATGACTTTAACAAGGAATCCCCAAGCGAAGTAGAATGCTTGAGCAATCACCTTGCCTCCTCACATTTGCTCACCTGGAACCACACAAGAAGAAAGGGGTGAGATAGATGATCTCAATGAGTAAACAATATAGCATCACATATCCCATTTTTCAAGAAATCCCATCACATATAATACATAGTTCATGATTTACAATTCATGAATCAAAGATGCAATTTAGCAAGTTTTTCAATTTAGAAAGTTTCCCAATTTAACAGGTTGCAGAAATCACACTTATAACATTTAACACCCAATAAGAGTAAATGACTATGCTAGCTCATGCACTCGAGGGAGAGGTGGCCTCATACTAAATTTCAACTCCCAACCCAATACTTATAAGGTTGTGAAATTGATCAGACTCCATGGCTAGAACCGCCCCTTCTAGCTGAGGTGGATACACAACCCTTATCCATCAGGTTAAGACCATGTACACAGGTTTCAATGATTACCTGCATCGGCATGAGGATTTCTGCATAAAGGTTAAAGGTACCATAGCTAAAGCTAATGGTAATCACAAATAACAATATCACATAAGGCAATAATAACAAGTATCCTAATAGCAATAATAGTTTAAGTTTTGAACAAAAGATACAATGATAGTGTAGTTCTAGAAAGAATATGAATTAGGGTAATAATCACAAAAGTATTTATCAGTGGATAATCACAATTGGCTTTGGACCAAATGTCCTTTGGCAACCCAAACTTAACAAAGAATTCACATAGTCAAATTTAAAATGGAAGTGAACTTGGGTTTCAAGAATCTCAAAGGTTCCCATAACATAATCATGATAGCTTGAACTTGTAACAATAGCATAATGTTTACTCACCATGTGATTCCTTTGCTCCTAGTATACGTAGCCCTTTTGAATCTCTAAAACTCCTCAAGCTCTAACATAATATTTAATTCAATACTTAGTATTTATTTAATCATGATGCTATCCTATCATTTAGCTATCCTATGCACATATAACATTCACATATACTTAGGGTTGCACATAGAAGTGCACTCATCACTTGCACATAACATGTTGACTTTAAAAGTCTTATACACTTAGCCTTTGTAGGCCCACATGAAAACACATTACAATTATGTTAATACCTTTCTAAGGTCAACACAATATCATTACCATAATATCAATTTACTTTAACAATTATTTTAGTACAATTAACACTTCCATAAATGTTAACTTAACAAATAACCTTTCAAGTGTCATGCCTATCTCTTATGCCCAATTCATTTAGTCAATCTCTCCATTAATTCAGGATCATTAATTCATTATTGATTTATCATAAAACCTATTTCTATTTTACCCAATCACATTCATATTCTAATCACAACATAAGATTAAGATACCTTAGGTGTACCAAAGTGCCACTAGGCTTGTCTAGAGTCATACCTTCAACTAATATGCAATTTTATCATTTATTATACATACATACATGTCAATAATCATCATAATATATTACATAAAAATTATAGACTTTGGGATAAAATTTCCAAGGTAGGCCGAATGCATCATTAAAGGAAAAACTGAAGTTTTTCTTACTTTTCTTACTTTTCGTCTATTATAGTAATATATAAAAACATGGTTTGAATTAAGATTTTTCATGTAAACACAACAAAAATCATTTTAGAACATTAATCAACATGAATCAGCAGCAACAGGTATGTATCATACATGAAGATTTAAATTTTGGGTTTTAGGATGCAGAATCATGAGTCTTTTTATTTTTGGTATTTTCTAGTCATTATAGTACTATGTAAACAAGTGGTTTAAACCATTATTTTTCATTTGGTCATAGCAAATATCAGTTTAGAACATCTTCATGTATGATTCGGTAGCCATAAATAATAATTATACAAAAAAATTCTTACTTTTAAGGCTTACGGTGAAAATCATGAGTTTTCACGCTTTTCGCGCTTTTCATTCATTACAGTAATATGCAAACATATAATTTAAATCATCCTTTTTTATTCAAACAAAACAAATATCAGTTTATAGTCCATCCATATACAAATTGGCAGCCTTATGTTTAAGAAATCATAGAATTTTCCAACTTCTAAGTTCTAGCACAAAAACCTTGAATTCCTTTGTTTTCTGAAACTTTTCAGTTATTACAGAAATATGAAAAAATATAGTTTAATCCAATATTTTTTATCAAAACACATCAAAAATCAGTTTAGAAATCATTCATGTAGGAATCACCCCCCTTGTAGTGTTTATGCATAAAAATTTCAATTTTAAGTTACAGGATTCACCTTTAGAGAAATCGCGCGGAAAGATTTGTATTTTGGGTAGAGAATTAAATTTCTCTCTCAAAAACTCACCCAAATAGAATTAAATCTATAAAAATTAGTAAATAACCAGTTCAAAATAATTTTCTCATAATTTATTTCATAGAAATCAGATAGGAAATTGTTAAAAAGAAAAACTTACGAATACGGGCGAGAAATTGCAAAATTGAAAGGTGTTTTCTTAATTTCGATAGAGAGAATTGTTTTGAGAGAATTTTTCTATCAAAATAATAAAATAACAGAATAGTGGCTGCTGGAATGAAGGGCTAGCTGAAATTTAGGTTAAATATTAGGGTTTGGGGTGCAATTTCCACTAATACCCTTAATGAGATAGGTTAGGAGTGTTTTAGTATAGTAGGCTTTTGGATATTTAGCCTTTTTAATTAATTTAGGGCTGATTATAGATAATCAAAAATAAAATATTATTCTTATTATTTTTATTAAAATTTCCCCCAATATATTTATTTAAAAATTATTTTAAAAATACTCATAAAATTAATTTATGCTTAAAAATCGCCTTTTTGTATGAAAATTCATTTTATGAAAAATAAATTATTTTATGCTAATGCACTTCATTTAAATCATTTATTTCATAATAATAATTCATATTAGGCATATCAAAATTAATTTAACATGCCACAAACCCATAAATTACATCACACATGAATTTTCATAAAGTCAAATATATTGTCGCAATAACCCTAAATTTACACAATTTGTCATGAAAACTCCTAGGGTAGATGTGGGTTATTACAAAAACTAGAAACCTTGACACAAAATCAACTTGTGGTTAGTCACCTTGGTATAAATTATTTTGAATGCTACAAATGTATGGATCTTTGATAAGTTCGAACGCCACAAAGATTAACTTTTGATAAGTTCAAGAGATTCACACAAGAATTAAAATTTGAGAGAAAACTCAAAGAAAATTTTATTAAACTAATCAATTCTTAACTATCAAATTACAAAGAAGGCTTGAGGATCTATAGTGATTCAAGTCTATTATGGAATTCAAATAAGTTAGGAATTCTTCCTAATTAATGAATTCAATAGGAAGCTTTCCTAGATAAGAAAATAAACTTATAGAATTAAAAATAATGTAAAATTCGAATTAGGCCTTAGGCTAATATAAAAGAGGCATAAAACTAATGAAAACATGAAAATAAAATTATCCAAATAAGTCTTTGGCTTAATAGATAACATAGATAGTCCAAAAACACATAAACTAAATTAAAATAATTAAATTTGGACCAAATAGAAAGTCCCAACTTGGAAACACAAATTCAACAAAAGACTTGAGTAGTTAGGATGTGGACATGCTCTATTAATCCTACAGGAGTTATCAACTGATTCACAGCAAAATACTTGGTTAACCTGCATATTAGGAATGGTGGACATCAACCTTCTGAACATGTGCACCAAATTGTGAGCATTATCATCCTCACCTCTTGGCCAAGACAGCCATTACACCATCAGTTAAGAGTCCACTATTGAAATAAGATTGGTATAACCCTTGTTTTGAGCCAAATGAGTCCCTTAAGCATAGTCCACAACTTAGCCTCTACTGCCGAGCAAAATCAATTCACCATAAACCCATATTATAATAATGTTATGAATAACGACTAATTTTAGCAATTAAGTATTTTTAGTTGCTGTTTAGCTACTAAATAGTGACTACACTGTGACTAACAATAAGAGATGTCCATTTAGTGATTAATTCATAGCCGTTATCTAATCGCTAATTAGCTACTACATTATAACCTAGTCATAGATACATGATTGTAATTAGCACAACTTACTATAATCTCATATGTAAACATACTACCATTACATGAGTTAGTTGCTACCTATAATGACTAATAGTTATGGTAGCCAAGTTATTAAATTTTAAATTGACGTTAATGTTAGCTACTGCATACCAATACATATATAGTCGCTAGATGTCAATTAGTTACATGACATTCATGTCTGTCATTTTAATCTAGCGACTATGGTCATAGTCATTAAAATTTTAGGTTAAATTCCAAATCCTCTTCCTCTTGCTATTTGCTCTCTCGCTTTCTCTTTCTCTCTCACTTTATCTCTCTATCTCTCTCTAACATACATTGTGCACAGATTGATCCATCGCTCCCCTTTCCCCTCATCAGTTTGATGCTGACCATTCTCTGTTTACAAATTACTAGCTGTTGTCTTAGCAGAGGTTGAAAGTAGACAAAGAGAACTTATGTATCTTTGCATCTACTGGGTCAATCACTCATCTACTGATGTTTTAAAGGTCTTTATTGAGTGGTGGCTTCCTCGATATGATGAGGCCAATCTTTATATGGAGTCAAAAAGTAAATATCCTTTTTTAGCATTTTTTTTATGGCTTGACTTATTTTTCCCCTGTAATTTATCACTTCTTTTTGTAGGTGATAAAGAAAAAGGGGATACCAACACATAGACTGGGCAAGACCCTAGTTCCACCACTTTCCCATAATCCCAAGAGGAGGAGGAAGCATAAGAAGCATAAACTATATCCTTTCCAAAAAAGAAAAAGACTAGTAAGCCATAGACTCTTTAGAAAAGACGGCCAATCCTTACCAAGCCACCTCCTGCTTCTACTATTATCACCCTTTCCAGCCACCTATAAAGATCACGAAGAGTTTTAGAGCTTCGGTTAGCCTAAAGCCTCTTCCTTAAAACCTATCATCTTCTCAAACTCTATTAATCCTTCAGGTGATACTCAAAATGCCCTTTCAGAGGAAGATTCCTCTATGGCCACCAAATCTACTATGCCATCCTTGGATATTTTAGTTGATATGGTCGCAGCTACCAACAGACCTTCTAGAGTCGGGACTACCCCACCTTCATAGGTATGAATCTCACCTTTTTTTTTTTATATCAAAAAGTTAATTCCATTTTATTGCCTTTGGGTGCAGGATTCTAGCACTATGAGGACTCGCCTGAATCCCATTGGCCTTCTTGATAATTCAGCTACTAGTCTAAATTTCTTCTTTCTCACTTATGCATCCTCGAGCATCGGTACTATGGGCCTATATCCCACTCCAGAATCCATTGTTGCTGCTTGGACCATTCTGTAATAGTTTTTCTCTTTGGAGCTATTTACTCTTACTGAGGCATAATGGAATTACATTCTTTCTGCTATTTTAGTGCTCAGACTAGCCACATCATTACCTAAGAGTATTTCCTACCTTGATGGACTAAAGGCCTGAGTTCTCACATCCATTTTTACTTATAAAGAAAAGAGTAGTGCCATTTTAACCTTGCAAGATAAGATTTTCATAGTATTGTAGCAAAAGACGCATTTTAACACATTAGTGACTAGCAACAGGAGTATAACCCAAGAATATGAGCAGATAAGTAAAGACTTAGATGCAACATAAGATAAGATCCAGCAGCTCAAGGATGAGATTGTGGCATTAGAGTCTAGATCTATAGACTTATTTGCTAGGGGTGATGGTGTAGCCTGTATAGTAATAGATCAACTAGGGAGCTTTCTGACTGCTAATCATTAACAGGTACTGTCATGACCCACTTATTAAGCTGTAATGGTCCTAGGGCATAGGGAGACATAAAGTCACCTAAACCCATAGAACCTCGCTTAACTTTACCATTCATCAAGTAGGACCTTACCCTAAGATCATAACCTGAATACCTTTCCTTGTTACCCATTAGTTGCTTATCATTTCTTGTTAACTTATAATACCATTTATGAACACAACTTGTAAAATTTCTAAAGTTGTATTTCATATTGTTAACTGAATGTTCAATATTTCACACTTTATTGTAATAGTAATTACAATACAATTCACATTACATACACACCCCCATAATATATTAGTGCTAACCCTTCGGTAACTATGGAGTTCTAACAATGATCTTCATAATCAAGAGTCACAACATTGGAACTTAGCAGAGCAACTTCTAAGTGGAAGAATATGGCTTGGAATTTACCTTGCTGACTCGTCGACTTTACCTGAAAAATTTGAACAACTAAAGAATAGACATGCTTAGTGAGTACATAATAATACAATATATATATGGTAATTATAAAGACCATTATTAGAAAGGTCTCTTTATGGCAATGGAACAAATTTAATCAGTGTTGACATTATGATTCAATTTCTCATTGAGATGGAAACAACATCTTTAGTAGAAATAATACTTTCTTGGAAGCAGAATGCTTCCCATGCTTATAAATTGAAGAGTGGCAGCCTAAGCCTTGCTCACTCACATATATCACATTATGTAAGATTGATCAGGTCTTACGGTTAGGCGTTCCCCCTAATAGAGGTTGGGTACTCTCGCCCTACCCGCAGGCTTATATAAAGTGCATATGGTCTGGTGTATTTCCTCACATCAAAGAGGATTTTTGCTTATCTTTAGACATTAATAGAAAATTCATGTAAGGTTGGCAATAGAGGATTCAGTGGTTCACATTATGAGTTCAATATGTAAGTTTCACAATAATCAAATGTCATCAAGGAATATCATATCAAATGGCTCATTGTTTGATAAACAATTCATGCCCATCAAGGCATTGGCATGTTTCAATGATTATGGTTTGAACAATAAAAGGTTCATAGCAAATGGTACAAGACATATTATATTATTAAGTAATCACTTTGGACTCTTTTGCTCCTATTTATGTTTAATTCTGATGCTAGTAGTGCTCCTCACACTCTTGGAAAATATCCTTGTCCTTGTCTTTAGATTATTGGTTAGCTTTGGTTTTATTTCTAAGATGGGAACTGAAATTTAGAGGATGTTCTTTCTCTAGGACTTAAGTTTTGTGTTAAGTTTGCCAAAATGGTGGAAATTTGCACATCTTATGGTTTATATATGAAAGTTGGATGGTAAGGATTTAGTTAGGCTAAATCTAATGGTTAGGATTTAATCTTGATGGATGGCTTTGATTTAAGTAAGTTGGATGGCTAAGATTTTCTCTACAATGGTGATGTTCATCATAAGGTGTTAGAGTGCCCAACATGAACATAGACTCATATGTAGTAAAAAGAAGAGTTTAATTTGGTTTGGGACTTTGACTAGGTCAAATTTTGTGGCTAGTTTATTCAAATTTGTAAATTTTTCTCTACAACATATTCTTATTGTCTTGGGCCAAATGTTTCTAGTTCATAAGTTTTGATGTTCACTTACTCTTAGGCCTAATGGGCTGACCATTATCTATTAGGCTTGGGCTTTAGAGTCCAAAAGCCTAATAACAAATTCATATATGCACATTTCAAACTTGGTAATTTCATACATTTTCCATTTTATTTCTTTCACTGTATATATGCATATTTCTAGCTTCTAATATCACTACATACTCTAGAAATTTCTAGATAAATATTGTTCACTTTATAGTGCACATGTATATAAGTCATGTAGACTCACTTGGTCAAACTAAGTTTGATTTTCATTGTACCATCGTAACTTTGATTAAATTCAACTTCTCATGTCACTATTATCATCTCCCAATGTCTTAGGAGATGTCAATGCCCCTTCATCAGCACTTTAAATTCATATTTCAAATGAATTATTAATATAACCCTATTAAGTCAAACTGGATTTGACTTTCATTTTATCATAAAAATGCTTATCATAATCGATTACATTCCTTGCTCATTGTCACATTGTTCATTAAATTTATTTCTTATGATATTCTTATGGTTCTTGATGTGCTAGAAAGGCCTTGAATGGCACATTATATGAACATTATGTTGTTTTTATTGCTAACTCTACTATGGTAGGGAAATCTTAGGTATTACATTCTACCCCTCTTTAGAAAATTCATCCTCAAATTTTCAAAATAAATACTCTTGGTTCATAAGGCAATTGACAATACTTAGGATATATGTCTCAGTTGTTTTCTCATATACATTTATTATCTCTATAGATTCTCGATTATTTCCTCGCTATCTTTCTTATTCCAATTTTTCATTATATCATACATGAAATTAATGTCATCTTGATTTTCTAATCCATCAAATATTTAATGTCTCCTTTCTCATCTTGCATACTATAAGTATATTTCCTCTTGTCGAACTTATTACAACTCAAGAATTCTTAAAACACCATACTGATATCTTATCATTTCATTTTATACCTCTAGAAGGTATCCTAAAATATTACAATCCCATGTCTAGTGATTATAGTCATTTTTTATACTTGTTACCAATTAAAAGTACCAACTCTTTAGACAAATTAGTTCCATTTATGCTCTTCACTTACTAGTGAAGAGTTCATTTCATAATTAATCAATCCTTAACTATACATGTCTACAAAGAATTATTTACTTATTTTAGCAAACCAAACTTTTAGTTAATTTATCCTTTGTTCAAGCTTTCTCATTTTATCATCTTTTGAACATGTAATAACGATACAGTATATGTATAGCTATTCACAAATGAAAACATAACAAAGCTCATCTTAAATTTTTCCTTAATTGATATGTCTTATCTCTACATACCAATTGTGCAATCTTACATCAATCCTTTGTAGTTCTATAGAATCTCAAATCAGCACATAGATATTCTTAGATTATTTATCATCACTAATTGTCTCGATTACTTCTAAATTTTAATATTTTTGCTATTTTCATACTTGCTGTTGTATATGTCTAGACACACACTTACATCATTAGATTTATAGTTATTTCCTTGCATACACAGTTGTGAACCCTTAATTTTGCACCTTCCAGTATGTGTTTGAACCTTAGAAGCACTTAGGCTCGGTAAACAAACTTTCAGAAGTCAAAAACTCTCAAAATAGGAAAATCAAAATATTTCTTTTTGGCATTTGAACCCTTTCAAATTATCTGAGACTGAGTAACGAATACAACACAATTGGAATCGTGAAAATGAGCAAGAAAGGGCGAAAATGGGTGAAAGCAGGGCCCGTTGTCGTAGAAATCTATGGCACTGCCACAAAGCCCTCTAAGGAATCGCAAAGGGCTGTGCAGCACTACCGCAAAGAGCTATGCGGCAACTCTAGTGAAAATATGATTTTTTGCAATCCCACATTGGAAATTTGTGTTTTTTATGCTTCAAACCTCCTCCTATATATAGAGGGCCTCCCCACACTTTGAAAGACCAGCTACCAGAGCTTGAAAAGTAATAACTTCAAGCAAACCACTTTGCATTTGCTCTTTACTTTGCAAAGTGAGTTGGGGGGGTTTTTCCTTGACTCATACCTGACTAGTTTAAGGCTTTCTGCCTCTCGCCTATTTAAGGCAAGTCTCTTGCCTAAGGCTTGTGTTCGCCACCGAAGGTTAGCTGCCGCCCACTGTCCAAGGCTAGTCACCGCTCGCCATCCAACGCTAGCCGCCACTTACCATCCAAGGCTAGCCACCGTTCGCTGCCCAAGGCTAGCCGCTGCCCGCCATCCAATACCAGCTGTCGCCCATCATCCGAGGTAAGCTTTTTTTCCTTTAATTATCTTTTGTCAAAATTTCTTTGCCTCTTTTGGTTAGTTAATTAAATTGATTCATCTAGGTTGCTAGCTAATCAACTCAATAATCAATTAAATTAATTAATTAACTCAACTCTCTTTTAATCAATCAATCAAAACATGATAAGTGGCTAGGCTAAACTAACCTCTTTGCAAGAAGGGAGAACTGCGTGGATTCTGATTCCCATGCAAAGGGATACGTAGGCATGCTTAGTTTAGGTATCGAATCCAATTTAAAACTAACCAACTTTCTTCCTATCATCTTCTTTACTTACTCTAATTTTGTTTCCTTTACTTTGTTATTAAGCTTAGTTTGGGGAATGTGTAATTTTCCTAGAACCCATAAGGGCTAGAGGAGGTGTCCCCTAAGTTTGGATTTCATTGTAATATTGACTCTCTTTTACTTTGAATTCTAATTGTGTATAACTTTATGGATTGAATGGTTATGCATATTATAAATTGTTCATGCATTTTAGTTTGTTCAAAAAATATATTTTAAGTCACTCTTATCTTAATTGGCTAAACTTATTTTGTTAAAATAAACCAAAAACCTAGTCCCCGAATCCTCTTTGGTTTCGAGGCTAATGATCCTTTTTCTTTTGGGTAATAATTGGAGTCAAATGGGTTTTTTCCTTATATTTTCCCAAATAAAAATAAATTAAGGTGGCGACTCTAAGAAATAATTTTTAAATCTATCAAAGATAAGCCCGAGAGCTTCCTTGTGAGTTCTTTCCCAAATGAGCATTTCGATTCCCTTTAGAGGATCAGACTGGTACTCGGGCGAGACCTCACAATAGTTAATCTATGTCATCTTTGCACTTACAAGCATTATTCCTTACTTCAATTTTAGAACTTGATTCCTTTTCACTTTTTCTTTAGTTTCATCAACTGCAATTCGTTGTTCCTTGAGTCTCGTATTTTGCTTATGACTTTGAACTTTTCATAGAATAAATTGACAGCATTTGCATTCCATCTTTTCTTAATCATATTCCTTAATCATAATCGATCTTGTTGCACATTGTCATATGGGGCCTATATGCTCACACAATGAAGTAGAATAAATTTCTACTAATCATTTCACAAATAGTATTGATGCATCTATGCCAAAATTCCAAAACTTCTTCAATTTCTATCCCTTTTCCCTAATAAAAGGTGATCCATTTGTGTCAAAATGTCAGGGATCAGTATGGTTTTAGATTTGGATTTCAAGGTTATCTATTATCAAGTAATCACCTGGTATCATACTTTTTCTCATTCTACTTTACTTGTAAATTTATCACAATAAATATCACATATTTTCACTACTATTATGATCCAATTGCCTTTTTGTTCCTTGTACTTATAGTTTGAGCTCCCCTTTTCTCTTCCTAAGAAGATTCATTTATTCCTTAGTAAAGTCTTCTTGTTGAGCTTAATAAAGCATACATATTCTTTTTAAATTTTTTAAGTTCTTCTTATAATGTATACAATCAAACTTAATCATTGTACATGTCATGTACTTCAATTTTAATTCTTATTAACATTCATACTTATGCATTTTTTTCTTCTGTACTTGTTTCCTCTATCAAGTTATTACTCACTTTTCTTTCTAGTTCCCGACTTATGTTTCGATAAGTGCAATGGAGAAATACAATTTCACTCCATAAATGCAATCCCTTGGTATATCCGAACATGGTTATTTGAATCTTCATTTTTTTTGTTCAAATATATGGCCTCTTTATGATCTATGAAAATTCTTAATACTTAGATGATATTCCTTACCCTCCTTTCATGCTTCATTTTTCAATGAATTTGAGCATCTCTATTATAAGACTTGTGTCAACTTTCCTTTTCTCATATCCACATTCTTATTTTGATGATTTTTTTCCTTTTTATTAAATAACTTCAGACTTTTATTTGAACTATGGTTACCTTGAAATACCCTTCATCTTTTGCATTTGAGTATATCATTTTCTGCATGACTATTTTCTTTATTTCTAAGAATGATCCTTAAGAATTTAGTACCATCAACCTTGTCTTGTCATTGGTTAAGTGGCATTAAAAGACATCTATCAAGACATTCATGACATAACTATATGTTTGCCTTTATAGACTTTTAAACAAGAAGCTACATTCGATAAGTAATTCCTTCAGATATTGAGCTTCTTATCAAGCAGTTCTTATTTGCTTAGTCTATCTTAACATATCAATAAGTACATGGGTTGAGCGAGCTTCTTCTCCTTTTTGGACATTTAAATTGCCACCATAACATTATAGGAGGAGGGCATTTGGTTCCTTAACCGTCTTGATTCATCATGTTATTTATTTATCTAGTGGATTTTCCTTTACTTTCTGATTTTCGTGTTTAATGGTAGTTCTTATTTACTTTCCTCTTAAAAGGCTTTATTCCTATTGAGTAGATACCATCCATTCATTATTGTAAAGTTTAGCATTCACATTAACATTTCAAATCATACTCTCACTATAAGGAGATCTTTCCATTTCCTAGTGTCCCTTACTAAAGTGATCATTATAACTTTAAATATAACATTCATATTTCTACAAGTCATATTCTTTTCAAAATTTCACATGTTATATTACATATCTCTTTATGCACTTCTCATTGATTCATTCATTCTTTAACGATTTCACATTCTTTTTTCCTTTGGCTCTAACTCATTTGGAACATGTACTAGTCTCATTAAAATCCTATTAATTTTATTGTCCCATATTCCTGTAGTCTTTCACACTCTTAAATTTTGTATTACACTTAAACATTTACGCTTCTTATTCTTATTTAACATTAAAAACATCATTGTAACCAATCTTAACATTAAAAACATCATTGTAACCAATCGATTATATTATATTGAATAAATAATCCATTAGGACTAGTCCCAATTACAACACTTTATTGGCTAATTTTCCTTTCCATAGACAAGCATTCATCCTACTTAAATTGTACTTTTCTATCATTCACTTGTCTTTATAACTTTTCTCTACTTACCTTTCTATAATCTTATCCTTGTCAATAAAGTCCTTTATCCATATTATCTTATTCCTTATATTACATTCTCTTTGACACTTATAATTTCCTTTGCTTTATAATTTTCTATCTTAAAACTCAATCCATCTCACCTTTACTTCATTGAGTTACTTTCATAGCTTACCATTTCTTATGGTATTTATTTCAATTCATTCAATTCTATTTCATTATTAATTCAATTTCATCATAAAATGCTCATCTTAGATGGGATTTGTCTAATCGGTTGACTTCATAAGCTCCTTTTATATCATAACTTTTGTTTCCTTTAGTTCATTTTGATTCCATACTTCATATATTCTAGCATTTCCTCATGTACTTTTTATCTTATCATTCACTATTTTTTTTTACCTTTCTATAACTTGATTACTTTGCTTGACTCCATTCAAGTTGTTTTTCTATTTAACATATAATCCTCTAATTTCATACCTTTCTTATTTCACAGATATTTCTCCCATGGTGAACTCATTCTCACTATAGGATATTTTGTCTAGAATCAATCTATGTTTTTACACCAATTTGTTCTTAGCTTAGACTTATTCTTTTCAAGTCAAACTGTCCTCAGTTCCTTACTTTCTTTTTAGAGACTATTCCTTAATCTTATATACCTTCTTATAATTGTCAATTTCATACACCTTTCTTTTTGAATGATCCAACACCAATCATATTCTACTTTGGTCCTTTACTAACCTCACAACTTTATTCCTTTAATGATTTTAAGAACTTTTCTATTATACATGTCTAATCGCCTTTCTTACAAGTCACCTTAGCACATATACGATTAATCACTTCTTTCTTTGAATACGAAGTGATCTTCCTTTAAATCACACTAGATTAATATTATTCCTTTGACTATACTTGATATTTTCATAAGTGACATAGAAATCCTTACCTTTCTTATTGTTCTAGTCTATAAGATAGCATTTAGGCCACAATTTCAATAATACCTTCTTTAACCTATCTCACATATACCTTAATAGGTAACATCTATATGAACCATTTGTAGTCCCACTTGACCACTATTGAGTATTATCTTCTATTTTATAACCTTAATGGTTCATAACCTCTTACAATTTCATATAAACATATCATTTCGCAATGGCACATATCATCTAATCCTTTGTTTACACTTATCATAAACCAATTCATTATCTCTTTGATACCTTTCATAACACATTCAAGAAAACATATAACACTAGAATTCAATTTACTTTCTCAATGGTCTCATTATGAGAACACGAAGGAGGAAACTTATGAAAGTGTTAGTTAGGATAACTTAGCCTCAATTTCAAGAGTATAAGAATGAATCATTTCTTAATTTAGAACCTTAAGATATACATCAATCTTTAACAATAATAATTCAAGTGGGAAAAATCAACATGGGGAGGGGGTCAAACATAATTACAAAAAGAAATTTCACAATGTTTTGAAAACTAAGGGCAGGCTCCAGCACGGCCAGGCACACGCCTGTGTCCCTGCCCTTGTCTGGCTACTGCCTGGGTATGCAAATCTCATCTATTCACACGGGACACGCCTGTGTCCCTGCCCATGCCAGATTTTACATAATTTATTTCCTTTTCTAATTTCCATTGTTTTTCAATGGTTTTAAGCTATAAACTTATTATAGTTGATATTCCAACTCAATCATGACTTATTATTTCTTTAAGAACCAATTTCTAAACAGAAATCTCCACTTTTGTCTAAGATACTTCCCTTTTTCTTTCTAAATTAGCACTTAGCTTTTCCATATAAACTCAATAAATCTCATGCAAATAAAGGAGTAATACTTGATTAGCAAAAATCCAACTCTTTAAATTTCATTTAACATTAGTACCTCATATGTATACGAGGGATTTGTATACATTTCTTTGGTTATCTTTCATATTAGACTATCCGTTACATGTACATACATGTCATTTTCTATATTCAAAATCTATTCGTTCCTAATCCAACCTTATAAATTCCCAGAGTCTCCCTCATTATCATTATATAACTTGCCTTAGGATATCTCATATCCTAAACATTACACATACTACCTATTCACATCACTATTCACATTTTACGAAATCACATTTAGGTTTTTACTTAATAGCATTTAGCTAACAGTTGTTATGCGCATACTTCATAAGCGCAACGGATTTAGTATACCTTTATCATAGTTCATACTATATACATAATTTTTTTTCAAAACATCAATTGCACTAAACCATGTCAATAATCGATAGTTAATTGAAATAGGAAGTTTATTCCTATTTAAGCACATACACATACTTACTTATATACTTTTAACATGTACTATCATTTTCTCATATACATAGTTTATCCTTGTCATCCTATTATGATATAACACATAATTCAGTCACATATATCAGTCATATCATATTATTATTCCTTTTTTCTTAGTCATGATGCATATATTATACATCAATTAAAAGTAATCTTTTTTTTTGAGTAGCGCAGATCTAGACTTATCGATAGACTTCAATGACAATAAGGAATCCTTATACTCCATGGTTTAACCTATAACCTATAATATCTATAAAGTCTATAGTAGACTTAAACCTTTACTCTGATACTAACTTTGTCATGACTTACTTATTAAGTCATGATGGTCCTAGAGCATAGGGAGACATAAAGTCACCTAAACTCATAGAACCCCATTTAACTTTACCATCATCATGTAGGACCTTACCCTAAGATTGTATCCTGAATACCTTTCCTTATTACCCATTACTTGCTTATCATTTCCTTGTTAACTTATAATACCATTTACGAACACAACTTGTAAAATTTATAAAGTTGTATTTCATATTGTTAACCGAATGTTCAATATTTCATACATTATTGTAATAGTAATTACAATACAATTCACATTACATACACACCCCTATAATATATTAGTGCTAACCCTTCGATAACTATGGAGCTCTAACAATGATCTTCATAATCAAGAGTCACAAAATTGGAACTTAGCAGAGCAACTTCCAAGCGGAAGAATATGGCTTGGAATTTACCTTGCTGACTCGTCGACTTTGCCTGAAAAATTTGAAAAACTAAAGAATGAGACATGCTCAGTGAGTACATAATAATACAATATATATATGGTAATTATAAAGACCATTATCAAGAAGGTCTCTTTATGGCAATGGAACAAATTTAATTAGTGTTGACATTATGATTCAATTTCTCATTAAGATGGAAACAACATCTTTAGCAGAAATAATACTTTCTTGGAAGAGGAATGCTTCCTATACTTATAACTTAAAGAGTGGCGGCCTAAGCCTCGCTCACTCACATACATCACATTACACAAGACTGATTAGGTCTTGCGGTTAAGCGTTCCCCCCTAACAGAGGTTGGGTACTCTCACCCTATCCATAGGCTTATACCAAGTGCACATGGTCTGGTGTATTTCCTCACACCAAAGAGGATTTCTGCTTATCTTTAGACATCAATAGAAAATTCGTGTAAGGTTTGCAATAGAGGATTCAATGGTTCACATTATGAGTTCAATATGTAGGTTTCATAATAATCAAATGTCATCAAGCAATACCATATCAAATGCTCATTGTTTGATAAACAATTCATGCTCATCAAGGCATTGGAATGTTTCAATGATTATGGTTTGAATAACAAAGGTTCATAGCAAATGGTACAAGACATATTATATTATTAAGTACTCACCTTAGACTCCTTTGCTCTTATTTGCATTTAACTCTGATGTTACTAGTGCTCTTTACACTTTTGGAAAATATCCTTGTCCTTGTCTTTAGATTCTTGGTTAGCTTTGGCTTTTATTTCTAAGAGGGAAACCAAAATTTAGAGGATGTTCTTTCTCTAGGACTTAAGTTTTATGTTAAGTTTGCCAAAATGGTGGAAATTTGCACATATTAAGTTTTATATATGAAAGTTAGATAGTAAGAATTTAGTCAAGCTAAATCCAATTGTTAGGATTTAATCTTGATGGATGGCTATGATTTAAGCAAGTTAGATGGCTAGGATTTTCTCTACAATGGTGATGTTCATCATAAGGTGTTGGAGTGCCTAACATGAACATAGACTCATATGTAGTAAAAAGAAGAGTTCAATTTGGTTTGGGACTTTGACTAGGTCTAATTTTTTAGCTAGTTTATTCAAATTTTGGTAACTCTTTCTCTACAACATATTCTTATTATCTTAGGCTAAATGTTTCTAGTGCACAAGTTTTGATGTTTCACTTACTTTTGGGCCCAATGGGTCAGCCGCCATCTATTGGGCTTGCGCCTTGGAGTCCATAAACACAATAACAAATCCATATATGCACATTTCAAACTTGGTAACTTCATACATTTTCCATTTTATTTCTTTCATTGTAGTATGCATATTTCTAGCTTCTAATATCACTATATACTCTAGACATTGCTAGATAAATCTTGTTCACTCTATAGTACACATGTATATAAGTCATGTAGACTCACTTGGTTAAACTAAGTTTGACTTTCATTGTACCATTATAACTTTGATTAAATTCAACTTCTCATGTCACTAGTATCATCTCCCAATGTCTTAAGAGATGTCAATGCCCATTCATCAGCACTTTAGATTCATATTTCAAATGAATAATTAACATAGCCCCATTAAGTCAAATTGGGTTTGACTTCCATTTTATCATAAAAATTCTTATCAGAATCAATTATTGTAATAACTCACACTCACCCTAGGAGTTTTCATGACTAATTTGCTTGAATTTAGAATTATTAGGACTAAGTGTATGTTTTTGTGAAAATTTACGTGTTATGTGATTGATGGGTATGTGACATGTTAGATTAGTTCTAATATGCCTAATATGAATTATTATAATGAGGTAAGTGATTTATATGAAATGCATAAGTATAAAAATATTTATTTCACATAAATTAAATTTTCATGCACGAAGTGATTTTTAAGCATAAAATAATTTTTATGAGCTTTTTTAAATAAATATTTTAGGGAGAATTTTAATGAAAATAATAAAATAATATTTTATTTTTAATTACTTATAATCAGCCTACAAAATAAATAAAAAGGCCAAATTCCCAAAAGCCCACTACACCAAAATACTCCTCACCTAGCTCATTAAGGGTAATCTTGGAAATTGCCCAAAATCCTACATATATTAAAGGGAATTTCGGCCAGCCCTTGTATCTAGTAGCCACCATTATGTTATTTCATTATTTTAGTAAAAAATTATTCTCTCAACCGAAATTCACAAAATACCTTTAAACTTTACGATTTCGCGACCGTTTCGTAAGTTTTTCCTTTCCATTCAATTTGCTATTTGATTCTTTTGAAACTAATCATGAGAAAATTATTTTGAACTGAATATTTACTGGTTTCTACTAATTTAATTCAGTTTAGGTGAATTTTTGAAAGATAAATTAATTTCTCTACCGAAAACACAAACCACTCTACACGAATCCTCCAAAGGTGAATCTTAAAACTCAAAAATTGAAATTTCATGCATAAACTCAGGAAGGCTGCCAATTTATACATCATTGTATTCTAAATGGATTTTTGATATGATTAGATGAAAAATATCAAATTAAATCATATTTCTGCATATTACTGTAATGACTGAAAAGTTTTGAAAAACAAGGAAATTCATGGTTTTTGTCCTAGAGATTAAAAGTTGGAAATTTTCATTTGTATGAACCCTAGGGCTACTATCCTAAATTGATTTTTGTTATGTTTGGATGAAAATAATGGTTTAAAGTATGTGTTTACATATTACTGTAATGACCAGAAAGTATCGAAAATAAGATAGAAGCATGGTTTTCATCCTAAAACATAAAGTTAGAAAATTTTCATGCATATATATCTATATGGGTGCCAATTCCTATGGTGTAGTGTTCTAAAATGAATTTTGTTTTGATTACATGAAAAATCTTGGTTTAATCCATGTTTTTGCATATTACTGTAATAAATAGAAAGTATGAAAAGTAAGAAAATTCAGGTTTACCTTGAATAGGGCATTCGGCCTACTTGGAAATTTTTATTCTAATATCTATAATTTTTATGTAATGTATTTTAATGATTATTGATATGTATATATGAATGATAAATGATTAAATTGTATGTTGGTTGAAGGAATGACCCTAGATAAGCCTAGAGATAATTTGGTATACTTAGGGTATCTTAACCTTATGTTGTGATTAAAATATGGATGTAATTGGGTAATATGGAAATAGGATTTATGAGGAATCAATATGAATTAATAATCTTGAATTGATGAAGAGATTGATTGAATGAATTGGTCATAAGAGATAACCATGATACTTGAAATGTTACTTGTAAGTTGACATGATGGAAGTATTAAGTGTACTAAGTTGAATATTAAAGTGAATTGATATTAAGGTCATGATATTGTGTTTGATTTTACAAAAGTCTTGGTATGAATTATAATGTGTTCTCCTATGGGCCTACAAAGGTTAAATGTGCAAGACTGTACAAGCTAATATGTTATGTGCAAGTGATAAGTGCACTTCAAAGTGCAACTCTAAGTGTATGTGAATGTTACATGTGCATGGGGTAGTTATGGGATATGATAGCATGATGTTAATCAAATACTAAGTATTTAATTGGAATGAATAATAGAGCTTGAGGACTATTAGAAGTCAAGGGCTACAAGTAATTGGAGTAAAGGAACCACAAGGTGAGTAAACATTATGTTTCAAGTTATAAGTGCAAGCTATCATGTTTTGTGAACCTTTGATATCTTGAAACCTGAGTTTTTTTTTTTTTTGATGATTTCTTTGTAAGCTTGGGTTGCCGAAAGACAATTAGTCCAAAACCATTTTTGATTATCTAATGATAATACTTTTGTGATTATTGCTCTAACTTATATTTTTTTTGGAACTACACTGTTGTAACAACCCACATCTACCCTAGGAGTTTTAGTAACAAATTATTTGAATTTATAATTATTGTGACAAATTGTGTGACTATATAAAAATTCATGTGTGACATGATTTATGGGTTTGGGGCATGTTAAATTAATTTTAATATGTCTAATGTGAATTATTATTATGAAATAAATGGTTTAAATAAAATGCATTAATATGAAATAATTTATTTTTCGTAAAATGAATTTTCATGTAAAAAGACGATTTTTAAGTATAAAATAATTTTATGAGTATTTTAAAATATTTTTAAATAAATGTTTTGGGGAAAATTTTAATGAAAATAATAAGAAAAATATTTTATTTTTAATTACCAATAATCAGCCCTAAATTAAATAAAAAGCCCAAATACCTAAAAGCCCACTACACCAAAACACTCCTAACCTAGCTCATTAACAGTAAACTTGGAAATTGCATCCCAAACCCTAATATATAATGAGAATTTTGCCAACACTCTCATTCCAGCACCCATCACTCTATTTTTCTGTATCTTGATAGAAAAATTCTCCCAAAATATTTCTTTCTACCAAAATTAAGAAAACACCTTTCAATTTTATGATTTCTAGCCCGTATTTGTAAGTTTTTCTTCTCTTTCAATTTTCTATTTGATTTCTATGAAATAAATTGTAAGAAAATTATTTTGAACTAATTTTTTATTGATTTTTATAGATTTAATTCTGTTTGGGTGAGTTTTTGAGAGATAAATTTAATTCTCTACCGAAAACACAAATCGTTTCACGCTCTTTCTCCAAAGGTGTATCCTGTAACTTAAAATTAAAATTTTTATGCATAAATACTACAAGGGAGGGGGGGGGGGGTGGGACGATTCCTACATGGATGATTTCTAAACTAATTTTTGATGTGTTTTGATGAAAAATATTGGATTAAATTATATTTCTGCATATTACTAGAATGACCGAAAAGTTTCAGAAAACAAAAGAATTCAAGGTTTTGGTGTTAGAACTTAGAAGTTGGAAAATTCTATTTTTATTTAAACATATGGCTACCAATTTGTATATGAATGGATTCTAATATAATATTTGTTTTGTTTGGATGAAAAGTAATAATTTAAATCATGTGTTTATATATTACTGTAATGAACGGAAAGCGCGGAAAGTGCAAAAACTCATGATTTTGACCCTAAGCCTTAAACTTTGGATTTTCATGCATAATTAGTATCTATGGCTATTGAATCATACATGAAGATGTTCCAAACTAATAGTTGCTGTGATTGGATGAAAAATAATGGTTTAAACCACCTGTTTACATATTACTGTAATGACCAGAAAATACCAAAAACAAGAAAAACTCACGGTTTTACATCCTAAAACTTGAAATTGGAATTTTGCATGTACATGTCACACATATAGCTACTGATTCATGTGAATTAATGTTCTAAAATGATTTTTATTTTTTATATGAAAAATCTTGGTTCAAACCATGTTTTAACATATTATTGTAATAGACAGAAAGTGTGAAAAGTAAGAAAAATTTAGTTTTTCCTTTGATGATGCATTCGGCCTACCATGGGATTTTTATTCCAATGTCTATAATTTTTATGTGATGTATTTTGATGATTATTGACATGTATGTATGTATGATAAATGATAAAATTGCATGTTAGTTGAAGGTATAACACTAGACAAGCTTAGAGGCACTTTGGTATACTTAAGGTATCTTAACCTTATGTTGTGATTAGAATGTAAATGTGATTGGATAATATGGAAATGGATTTTATGATGAATTAACAAGGAATTGGCCATAAGAGATAAGCATGATGCTTGAAAGGCTATCGATAAGTTGACATATATGAAAGTGTTATAAGATGATTGTTAAAGTGATTGATATTAAGATAATAATATTGTGTTGACCTTAGAAAGGTATAGACATGAGTTATAATGTGATTTCATATGGGCCTATTAAGGCTAAGTGTGCAAGACTTTTAAAGTCAACATATTATATGTAAGTGATGAGGTGCACTTATATGTGCAACTCTAAGTGTATGTGAATGTTATATGTGTATGGGGTAGCTATGGAATAGGATAGCATCATGATTGAATAAATACTAAGTATTGAATTAAATATTATGATAGTGCTTGAGGAGTTTTAGAAGTCCAAGGGCTATGTGAATTAGGGGCAAAGGAACCACAAGGTGAGTAAACACTGTAATCTTGCTTCAAGTGCGAGTAACATTTATTTTGTTACAAAATGTGATATCATGTTATGTGAGCCTTTGACATTCTTAAAACCCAAGTTCTTTCTATTCTAAAATGAAACTCTATAATTTCCTTATTAAGCTTGGGTTGCCAAAGGACAATTAGTCCAAAACTATTTTTTTGTTATTATCCAATGATAATTTCTTATAATTATTGCCCTAACTTCCATTCTTTCTAGAACGACACTATCATTGTATCTTTTGTTCAAAAGTTAAACTACAATTGTTATTGCAATACATGTTATTGTTGCCTTAATGTTGTTGTTATATGTGAATACCATTAGCTCCAGCTATGGTACCTTTAACCCTTTATGCAGAAGTCCTTGTGTCGATGCGGTTAATCATTGGAACTTGTGCACACGGTCTTAACCCAATGGATAGGGGTTGTGTATCCACCTCAGCTAGAAGGGGTTGTTCTAGCCATGGGGCTTGATCAGCTTTATGCCTTCTATGTGATAGGAGTTGGAATTTGGTATAAGGCCACCTCTCCTCTATATGTTCGAGTGATAGAGTAATAGCCTTCACTATCTATGTGTTATATGTGTGATTTCTACAAACTTGCTAAATTGAACCCTTGATAAATTGCATCCTGATTCATGAGTTGTAAATCATAAACTATGTGTATAAGCTATGAGTTTCCTTTTCAAAGGAATAAGTGTTAATATATGTGCTTTATCGTTTACTCATTGAGATCATCTATCTTACCTATTTTTCCTTGTGTGGTTCTAAGTGAGCAAATGTGAGGAGGCAGGGTGATAGCTCAAGCATTCTACTTTGCTTGGAGATTTCCTTGTCAAAGTCATTAATAATGCCATGTCATGAAGTGTTGTCATTAGATGCTCCCAAAATATTTATTTTTGATGTTTATTTTGAGATGTTGTTAATTCTTAAGCTTCTGAGTGGATTATGAATATTATTTCCTTATGGATTATGTTTAAAGTATATTTTAACTATGCTTCTGCAACTTAAGATTTTCAAAAAAAAAAAAAAAAGTTTATTTAAATTAATGTAAGAGGTTTCGATATGATCATAGGCAGTATTTGTATAAGTATAAGTGGGTTCTACGGGCATGGGTGACCTTATGTCTCCTTATGTTCTAGGACTGTCATGTCTCTAAAGTTGGGATGTGACAACTATTATTCATATTTTGTTAAATAAACTAAACTTCTATTGCTATTATGTTACATGTGATTGTATCATTCAATGCTACTATTACCTTTATATGTTATGAATTATGTTGTGAGTTATGTGTGAATATCTTCACTTTACATGTTATGAGTTATGTGTGAACATAGCAGCAACCTTCACTTTACATGTTATGAGTTATGTGTGAACATGGTAGCAACCTTCACTTTACATGTTATGAGTTATGTGTGAACATGGCAGCAGCCTTCACTCTACATGTTATGAGTTATATGTGAACACAGCAGCAGCCTTCACTCTATAAGTTATGGGTTACGAGTGGATATGGCAGTAGCCTTCACTCTATATGTTATAAGTTATAAGTTGATTTCTGTAAACCTTATTAAATCGCAAGCCATGAATTGTGAATCATAAATTTCGAATGATGTGCTATGAAATCTTCTAAGGGATATATGTTATTGTATAAGTCATATTATTTACTCATTGAGATCATCTATCTCACCCCTTTTCCTTGTGTGGTTCCATATGAGCATTATAAGGAGGCAAGGTGATCGCTCAAGCTACCTACTTTGTTTGGAAAATTCCCTTGTCAAAGTTATAATAATACCATGCTATGATGAGTCTTTAGATGCTCTAGGAGTTATTATAGGAACTTTATTTTAGAATATTATGTTAGCAACTTTATTTGGAGTCTTATTATTATTTTCCTATGGATTGTATTAAAGTATATTTTTAGGTTTCGCAACTTAAGGTTTTTCCTTTGTAAAAAGTTTTATTACATTAATGTATAAGGTTCGGTATGATCCTAGGTAATGATTGTATGTTCATGAGTGGGTTTTACAGGCGTGGGTAACCTTATGTGTCCCCATATTCTAGGACCATCATATCTCTAAAGTTGGGATGTGACAAAGTTGGTATCAAAGCTATAGTTTTAAAGTCTAGTTTAGACTTATTTGTTTATTAAGTTGATTAAGTATAATCCTGGAGCATAGGAATTTTCTTGTCATGTCACTTGCTGTCTATCGTTAGTATAGTTCCGTGAAAATCCTAATAAGTTATAGTGCTCTTTGTTATTGTTTGCTTGTGTGCCTTACGATTCTTTTACCAGATGACCAAGAAGATCACCCTTACTAGAGGACCTCGACTAGAGCACTGTGTGTAGCCTACAAGAGGACACAGAGAGAGATGTTGGAGAAGGCTATACCTATGATCCACTTGAAGAGAGAAAAGACTCTTGAAAAGGAGGACCCGCTAGAGTGTTTTGGTTATAACTGGATTCAGAGTAAAATGCAAGGTTCAAAAGGGACTACTCGGACTTGATGAAGGAAAATCAACGTCTAAGGTCCCTAGTGCATGGTATGAGAAAAGATGTGGAATAAATTAAGGCCAGAGATGTTGAACAGATGGGAGACCGTGCACTCAATGTTTGTCCTGACAAAGGGCATAGTTGAGGTGCACATTGACAGTGGGTAACTATTCGCCTAGGGGTATAAGACTCCTGCGATGCATATGACATTAATTGATTGCTTAGTGACTTAGTATGCATTGATTATTTTTGCCTATGACATAATTCACTTTTATATGATAGGGGAATTCATGATGCTATAAGTTATATGTTACATGATTATGATGCATGATACATGCTATATGCTATGTGACATATGCTATGTGATCTGTGATATATGATATGTGTCTTGTGATATAATATGATAGGTACTCATGAAAATGCATGATAAGTATGATATTTTGATAGTGGGGTTAAGTGGATTAGAAAGAGAAGTTGACTAAGTTTTGATCCAATTTAGATTAATGATTGATGGGTATAATGTTATGAGGTATGGAATGCTTACGTGGTACAATAGTTTGATATATGAATTATATAGAGTTATTAAAAGATAATTGTGATTGAGGCCATAAGAAGAGAAATGACATTTAGTAATGATTAGCATAGGAATGAAATAAATCAATTACATAATATATATATACATAACTATACGGTATGACTTAAGTGAATTTTATTAAGAAATTTATGGCTTAAAGGTTACCATATAGACTAGAACAATAAGAAAGGTAGGGATTTCTCTGTCACTTATGTAAACATCAAGTATAGTCAAAGGTAGAATATTAATCTAGTATGATTTAAAAGAAGAAGGTATCATTCCCATTCAAAATTCTAGTGCAAGATGATTGATCGATTATGGTGCTACACATTCATTTGTATCTCTATGTACTACAGATCACTACCAAATTTTTTTAGGCTACAATAAGAGTATAAGGATCTAAATTTTTATAAAGTAATAAATGTTAAGGCCATATGAACTGTAAATTTGAGGATCCATGAGGACTTGGTCTATGAGGGTATAAAATGTTTTAATTCAAAATTTTAAATGATTTTAAGATAAAGTGTTTTAGATTTGATTTGACTATGTACTTGTGTCTAGTTTGTTGGTCTATATGCAGCTAGTTTTGTTTAAGGAATCATACATCATCAATCATACATTATGAACTGCATTAGGCATTGCATTAAGGTTGCATGTTACATACAAGGATGAAAATGTTTTGATTCTTACAATTGATCCTATGCAGTTTTGAAAATATAAATAGTTTTGAATATACCTAAAAGGGGTTTGAGTCTTCTAGATGAGAAATGTTTTAAGGTGTTAGATACAATAATGTTCAATTGAGGTTACTAGAAAAATTTGGTAGTGATCTTTAGTACATAAAGAAATTTTTTATTGAGATAACTTAGAATGGCATAGAGTTGGAAAGATATAAGAGTTGCATAGAGATTTCATTGAATATCAATGGTATTAAAAGGTTTATTATTTTAATATGGATAAATTAAATGATTAGGAATGTGAAATATAGTAAGATGTAACTGGAAAATCTAAAGTGAGATGATATTAAAAATTAACAAGATTTAATGTAGATGAATTTTACCTTGCAAAAACCTTGATTCCTTGTTGTTAAGTCTTGAATTTGATTGAGAGAAAAGGAAGAAGAAGAAGATTTGTTAGTTTTTTTTTTTTTCTTTTGGAGAATATAGTGATGGGTGGGGGGTTGGGAGTTTGGTGGTAGCTGCTGTATAGTTTTTAATTCTAGAGTTTTTTTAATTAATATTGAATAAAAAATACCGATTTTTAAGTTTCGGTGTGATTTGCACATGTTTCTGCTGAGAATTTGGAAAAATGTTCAACTGGACTTTGGTTCCAAATATTTTCAAATTTTATTTAGTGTATTTATTTTATAACTTGGTCAAATGACCAAAATGCTCTTGATCAGTGGCAGTTGTCAGGGTTATTTTTAGTATTTTCATGATAACTTTTCCGTTTCTTATTCCTTTTTGTTCAAATGAAAAGCATTGTGTTTTATGTAATATTTGGAACCTATTTTTAGTATTTTCTTGATTTTTAACTCAAATACCCTTGGTCCACTGTCTTAGGGTGAAAATGACCAAAATACCCCTATAGTCAAAATATCTTCTATTACTATTCCAACTTAGTCCCTACATTATTAAACACCCTAAAACATATTTTGAACATAAAATAAGTCACATCATATCATACATAATGGATATTAAATCTTATAATGACTATTTTTATGCAGGGTGTTACAAAACAAGTATAAACTAGATTTTGAAAAAACTACAGCTCTGATACCAACTTGACACTAGTCAAATGGCATCAAAGGATAAACTACAACTCTAATACCAACTTTGCCACATCCCAACTTTAGAGATATGATGGTCCTAGAACACAGGGAGACATAAGGTCATCCATGCTCGTAGAACCCACTTAAACATATACAAATCATGCCTAGGATTGTACCAAACCTCATACAATAACTCATTTAAAACATTTATGTGAAAACCTTTAGTTGTGGAAGACAATAATTGGATACTTCACATATAATCCATAAGAAAATAGTATTTATAATCCAGTTGAAATCTTAACAAAACATTTCAAATAAACATCAAAATAATTATTCCCAGATCGTCTAACAATAACCCTTCATATCATAGTATTATTAAAGACTTCGGATAAGGAATTCCCCAAGGGGAGTAGGATGTTTGGGCTATCACCTTGCCTCCTTATACTGCTCACCTGGAACCACACAAGCAAAAAGGAAAAAGGGTGAGATAGATGATCTCAATGAGTAAACAATATAGCATATACATTAACACATAGTCCTTTGAAAAGGAAACTCATACCTTATACACATAGCTCATGATTTACAATTGATGAATCAAGTTGCAATTTAGCAAGGCTTTCAATTAAACAAGTTTGCAAAAATCACACTTATAACACATAGAGAGTGGAGGCTATTGCTCTATCACTCGAACACATAGAGGAGAGGTGGCCTTAAACCAAATTCCAATTACTATCATATAGAAAGCATGAAGCTGATCAGGCCCCACAGCTAGAATCGCCCCTTTCTAGCTAAGGTGGATACACTACCTCTATCCATCAGATTAAAACCATGTGCATAGGCTCTGATGATTACCCGCATCAGCATGAGGACTTCTGCATAAAGGGTTAGAGGTACCATAGCTAGAGCTAATGGTAATCATATATGATAATAACATTTAAGGCAACAAAACATATATCACAATAGCAATAGCAATTTAATATTTTGAACAACAGATACGAGAATAGTGTAGTTCCATAAAGAATATAAGTTAAGGCAATAATAACAAGGAATTATCATTGGATAAACAAAGATGTTTTTTTTAGACTAATTGTCCTTTGGCAACCCAAGCTTTATAAGGAAATCATTTCATCATATTTTAGGATAGGAAGAACTTGGGTTTCAAGAATCTCAAAGGCTCACATAACATGATATCACATATTTGTAACATATTATAATGTTACTCACACTTATAGAATGAATACAATGTTTACTCACACTTAAAGGATGAATACAGTGTTTACTCACTTTATAGTTCATTCGCTCCTAATTCACATAGCCCTTGGACTTCTAAGACTCCTCAAGCTCTATCATAATATTTAATTCAATACTTAGTATTTATTCAATCATGATGCTATCCTATCCCATAACTACCCCATGCACATATAACATTCACATACACTTAGAGTTGCACATATAAGTGGACTCATCACTTGCATATAATATTTTGACTTATAAGTCTCGTACACTTAGCCTTTATAGGCCCATATGAAAACACATCATAACTCATGTCAATACCTTTCTAAGGTCAACATAATATAATTATCTTAATATGAATTCACTTTAACAATCAACTTAGCACACTTAACACTTTCATACATATCGACTTAGTAATTAACCTTTCAAGTGTCACACTTAACTCTTATGATCCATTAATTAGAGGCTTTTCATTTAAATTAGAGGCTGATTATAAGTAATTAAAATAAAAATATTTTTCTTAATATTTTTATTAAATTTTCTCCAAAACATTTATTTAATTTTTTTTAAATACTCATAAAATCATTTTATGCTTAAAATTACCTTTATGCATGAAAATTCATTTTATTTAAAACAAATTATTTTATGCTAATGTACTTTATGCAAATCATTTATTTCATAATAATAACTCATATTATACATATTAAAATTAATTTAACATGCCACATACTCTTCGATCACATAAAACATAAATTCCCATAAAAAGCACACTTAACCTTAATAGTTCTAAATCAAGCAAATTGTCATAAAAAAATTTCTATGGTAGGTGTAGGTTGTTACACCTTAATAATCTTTTTACCCTAACTACCGAAATAAAGTTCATAGTAAAGCTACTCCTATCACCTGGAAAAGTGAATTCGGATCCATTCTCCTCTTTGAAATTAATCCTTTTTCCTTTACAATCTATATGAGCATTATTGTCACAACCCAATTTCTAAACCATGATTGTCCTAGAGTTTAGGAAGACTTAAGGTCACTTAAACCCATAGAATACTATTAGTCTTATTAACATCTTATGTACATCCCATTTTGCAATCTTTCCCAAGATTGGAACCATATACACTTTCTACCATTTCTCATTATTATTCCAATCATCCATTTATAACCAAAATATTCTAGTGCCATCTCATAATCATAATTGGAACATCATTATAAGTAACAACTAATGTTATCCATACATTCTTACTTACTAGTACAATTACATACACATAAAAAGTATTATTAGTTGTTTACAACAATCTTTAAAGTAACATACTTTGACACTATACCTTACGATACGATGGAGCTCTATATTTTTTATCACCAAAATGGTACAGCAAGACCAAATAACACTTTAGCAAGTCCCAAGTGAGAAGTGTAGCTCAGAGTCACCTTACTAATGGGACATCTTAACCTGGAAAATCATAAGCAACTATAGGATGAGACTAGCTCAATGAGTATATAATAATATAATTTAACATAAAGACAATGTAAATAGATCATTGCTTAGATTTATCTCAAGATAGGAAGGGTGATGATAATCAAAATTGATCATTTTGAATCCTTGAATACATTTTAGCAGCAATAATAATGTTTTAGAAGCGGAGAGCTTCACATGCATAAATGTTAAAGAGTGGCAGTCTAAGCCTTGCTCACTCACATATATCACATTACGCAAGACTGATTGGGCCTTGCAGTTAAGCATTCCACCTAACAAAGGTCAGGTACTCTTGCCCTACCTACAGGCTTATACTAAGTGCACAAGGTATGATGTTTTTCCTCGCATCAGAGAGGATTTCTGCTTAGTCATGAGTATTCATAATAGGCATATTCAAGGTCCACAATGGGAATTCTTTGGATAGTATATTGATATATCAATCAATCTTATTATTGAACAAACATGGAACCTAAGCAAAAGGTTCATCATGGTCTACATCACACAAGGGAGATGTGGGTACTCAAGGGGTTTATCAACCAATGGGCAATCATACGAACATATTAATATCATTTTGAGTATACATTAAGAAATGGTGATTCCACAATGTTTGTAAGGAAAAAGGCTTGATTACATTATATTACTAAGTACTCACCTCAACTCCCTTGCTCCTACTTATTAGTTCAAGGTCCTTCTCGGTCTTAAGCAATCTCCTTGCCCTTGCTTTGAAATTCTACACCCATAACATGTCACTGACACATTAATTAATAATCAATGGTGTTACTAATTATACTTTTCACTTGCACTACTACTTCAACTTATAATAAGGGTATACTAATTATGTCACACATGTGCTTGTACTTTATTTTTACTTCTAAACATTTTCAAGTTGAATTCCTCATTCAATTTCATGATTCCAAGTATACATTTTCAATTTCCTAAATTGTTCCATAAACCCTAGAATTTGAGGAAAACTATCAATTTCACTTTCAAATCTCAAATTGGCTAAAGATTCAACAAATTAACACCTAGGCAATTAATTTTCATCAATTAATTTGAGTAAATCTACTCTTATTCACATAAATCCTAACTCATCCCATTTGTATCAAGTTTGGGGAAAATCTATAATTTCTCATCAAATCTTTGAATTAGTTAAACAAAATACAAGATTAGCATATCATATGACATATATGATCACTTAATTGTCACTATCCAATGTTAGAATATCAAGTTCCTTCTTTGACTATGTTTATGCTTTTAAGATTTCTAAGTTTTAAACTATGTTCTCAAAAGTCATTCTAACACTTCTAATCCACTTTTCTCTATCTAAATTAACCATAGGTACATTTAATTAGAAAATGAGGCCTTTTATCTATCATGGCCAAATTCCTTTTTGTAGTGTAAAAGAAATATTCAAGTACTCAAAACACTAAAATCAACCTTAAAGTGTAAAAAGAATAGACTAATGAAATTTCTCACCTTAGTTAGCTCTAATCCATCAAGTTGTTTTTCTTGTAAGTGAGTAGAGAAAATTCTTTTCTTTGGTGTAGGATTTTTGGTGTAGAAAGAAGTAAAACGGATGATTTCTTAACATAGTCTTGCTTATAAATGCAATAGGTTGGATGGTGAGGATTCATCAAGCTTCATCTAATGGTTAGGATTTGATCTTAATGAATGGCTAAGATTGTAGCTAGTTGGATGACTAGGATTCTCTCTACAAAAATGATGATCATCATAAAGCATTGGTGTGCTCAAAGTGAACCTAGACCCATATGTAGGAAAAGTAAGAGTTTAATTTGATTTTTGATTTTGACTTAGTTAATATATGTAGCTACTTAATCATGATCTTATGACTCATTATTCTACAACATATATTTCAATGTCTTGGGCCGAACATTTAAGTTCATATCTTTTGTTGTTCCATACTTCTTAGGCCCAATGGGCTAGCCTCTTATATTGAATTTGGGCCTTTGCTACTCTAAGGCCCATCAACAAGCCCATAAGCCTATTGACAAACCTAAAATTTCCTTATAACATTTCTTTCTTTCCTTTCACTATAACCCTTACATTTAAGTTCCTTAACTTCTTTATACATGACATTAGTTATCATAAGAACTCTATTCAATTCATCAAACATAGTTAGTCATGATAAAGTCATGAATTATGCAAACATTCCCGATGACACCACAATGCTCATAACCAATTCCTTTTCATTTCCATTACTAGGTTACACCTTAATATCTAGTATTTTAACATTACTAGTAATTAATACAAGTTATAGAAACTTTGGTATTACAATTATGCATTGATACCTAATCCATTCCTACTATAACATCAAATTCCAAAACCTCTAGTTCAATCAAATTTCCAAGAAATCTCCTGTTTTCAATTTCTACCATGTAATTCTTATATACTTATTCTACCTCTATGATTTCTCCTAAGGGTATGGTTATAATTAAAGGTTTATTCATCACCTCCTTATTCTTATTTAATTTCTTAGCAAAACATGGTGAAATAAACGTATGTGTTGCACCAGAATCAAACAAACATTAAGCATTAATAGACTAGATGAAGATAGTACTTGTAATAATAATGTGGGATGTGCAGGCATCTTGTTGATTAAGTGTATAGACTTTCCCTCTTCCTCTAACTTTTATAGCTTGCACATTACCTAAGAATTGTTCGGCACCATGGCCTCGTCCTCCCGCTCAATGACTTTCCACTTGATTCATTTGAATAGTGGGTTGTGAAGCCTCCATAACCATTCTTTGATTGCCAGTTATCAGACAATCCTTAATAAAATGTCCCATTTATCCGTAGTGTAGGCATGCTTCTGTGGCTCTTTGACAAGCTCCTTAATGTTATCGTCCATATGTATTGCAGGTGGGTATGGACTGACCTTGTTGTCATGTTCAATATGTGTTAATGTTGCCTAGCACTGATGCAATTAAAACACTCCAGCCCAAACTTGACTTTTTCCTCCCATTTTATGCTGGTATATAGTAGATATTGTGGAAACACGTTCAAGACCCTTACTTTGGGTAGGGCCTCCCCGTTACTAGCTGCTTTGTCCTTTACTTTTACCCTTGTTTTTCTGCTCCCTTTCTGCTCGTTTAGCTTTTTTAGCTTCTGTCGTGCCTCCATAAGCTTAACTTTATTAATGAGCTTGGACATGGTGGGGAAATCGGCGGCTACTAAGGCATTATAAAATGGAGTTATCAATCCTCATCGGAATTAATCAACCCTACTTTCTTCAGCGGGTACTATATGAGAGGCATATTTGTTCAAACATCTAAATTCTCATGTATACTCTGATACAGACATTCCAGGCTTTTGCTTCAATTGCTTGAATTAAAGGGTATGATTTGCTTCAATTGCTTGAATTAAAGGGCATGATTTTGCCTTTCTCCTTTAATTGAGAACTCATCCATTAGTCTTTGCTTAAATTTAGCCCATGTAGGAGGGTCATCTCCATATAGCTGGTCCTCAATCTCCCTCTAGAACCATTCTCATGCATCCTTCTTGAGTTGTAGCCCTACTAGTTTAATGAGCTTCTCATCAAAGCATGATAGTCTCCAAGCTACCTTATCCAATTCCTCTAAAAACTCTTGGGGATCTTCCCCTTTTCTCCTTTAAATTTAGGAGGTTTCATCTTTTTAAAGTCATTCACTGTAACTCCTTCCTCCGGTAGCATTCTTCTTGCACACGATGTGGCACCCTTAGTGGGAGAGGAGGAACATTCTCAGCTCTATGAATGAGTGGTGCCACAGGTGGTGGAGGTAGTTGAGGCATTTCCTGCTTTCATATCAATTCTTCAAGTTGTCACCTTAGCTCTTGGTTCTCTTGCATCAATGCGTCCATGTCTCCTGGCAGTCCTCGTTCTCTTGTATCTATTATGCATTGTCTTGATTGAGATGACTCTCTATCATTATCCCTTATGGATACAACATTAGATGTTGCATCTAGAGTGGTACTTTTGGCTTTTTGAGATCTTTGTCTTTGTTCTATCCTATGAAGTAGCATTTAAGCCACAAAAAAAAAAAAAAAGAGAGAGAGAGAGAGAGAGAGAAGTCGAATCTAAATTCTTCTTGTTCTTGTGCCCTTATTGATCTAAATATATATTAAAAAAATAGAAAATTTTGTACCTAATAGTTTCTCTTTTGGTTGCAAAAAAAAAAAAAAAAAAAAAAAAAAAGAGAAAAAAAATTCAGACATGCACTTTTTAATTCTTGGGTCAAACCTTTGTTCTTTCATTAAAATTTCAAACCTCAAACTTCCTTGACACTTGTTATCTTGGTAAGAGATAGAGTTCTTTATAAGAGCTAGTGTAAGAATCTAAAAGAGTGGTAAAAGGCTTGAGTAGTGAGCTTAATTTAAAGAAAAGCCATAAAGGAAGAGTGAAACACGAGTAGAGTGAATGTTTTGTGAGTGAAAACATGTGAGTCAAGTTAGTGAGGAACCAATCTATTTTTGCACTAACCTTTTCTTTGCAGGAAAACTTATAATGAGAAATAGTGGGAGTGAGCATCAAGATCCTACGATGAAGTTGTGGATAAGGGCTATGATGGATCAAATGAAGACACTTAGGTCAAGGATAGATGATTTGCAAACTCCAAGCAAATCAAAGCCTTCGAGAAGTCAAGAGTATGAGGAAGATGATGAGGGTGAATCAGATGAGGGAGAATCTCATTTTAGGAAAGGAAAAAGGGTTGTTGATAAAAGGGACAATAACTTAAGAAGCATTAAAATGAGGATTGTTGAGTTTTAAGGGAAAAATGATCCTGAGTTGTATTTGGAATGGGAAAGAAAGGCCAAACATGTGTATGACTGCCATAACTACTCTGAGGAGAAAAATATGAGGTTCGCAATCGCAGAATTCACCAATTACGCAAGTATTTGGTGGGATGATCTTCAGCAAAAGAGAAGGAGGAATGGTGAGAGGCCTATACAAAGTTGGGAGGACATGAAGATAGTCATGAGGAAATGATTTATCCCTAGTCATTACTATAGGGATGTGCAAAGGACTTCAAAGTTTGGTCCAAGGCTCTAAAAGTGTAGAGGATTACTACAAAGAGATGGAGATTACAATGATTAGAGCTAACATAGATAAAGACCGAGAGGCTACAATGGCAAGATTCATTGAAGGGTTAAATAGAGAGATTGTTGACATAGTGGATTTACAACACTATGTAGAGATGGAGGAGCTACTACACAAGGATATTAAGGTGGAAAGACAACTCAAGTCAAGGAGTTCAAGAGCTAATTCATCTTCTAGCCAGTCTTGGAAGGACAACAAAGCTGTGTCTAAGTCGAAGGAGGAACCCAAGTCTAAGGAGTGTAATGTTGTTCCTAAAGGTAAAATTAATTCAAAAACTCCTACTAAGAACCATGACATCAAGTGTTTCAGGTGCCAAAGCTTTAGGCACATTACTTCTCAATGCCTAAACAAGCGAGTCATGGTGGTAAGGGACAATAGAGAGATTGAAAGTGCAAGTTCTAGTGAAGATGAAATGCCTCCCTTAGAAGATTGCTCGGATGTTGAAATTGAAGAACCAATGAAAGGGGACTTATTGGTAGCTAAAAGAACTTTTCTAGCACACCAAGAACCATAAAAATATCATAAGAGGTAAATTATAGATGAATAATATGACAATGAGTAAGAAATGTAATTGATTTTGGTAAGCACTTCTATGATAAAATGGAAGTCAAACTGAGTTTGACTTAATAGGACTATGTTAATAATTCATTTGAAATGTGAATCTAAAGTATTGATGGATGGGCAATGACATGCTCTTAAGACATTGGGGGATGATAATAGTGATATGAGAAGTTGAATTTAATCAACGTTGCAATGGTACAATGAAAGTCATACTTAGTTTGACCAAGTGAGTCTATATGACTTGCATATATGGACAATGCTAATGAAAGGCTACGAAATGTGTACTATAGAGTGAACAAGATTTATCTAGCAATGTCTAGTGTGTGTAGTGATATTGGAAGGTAGAAATACATATAGTAAAGTGAAAGAAACAAAATGGAAAGTATTAAGTACCAAGCTTGAAAAATGCATATAAGGCTATATTAATGGGTTTTTGGACTCAAAAGCCCAAGCCCATGGAATGGCCAACCCACAAGGCCCAAGGATGGATGAACATACACTTAACTAGAGTTAGAAATAGCTAACCAAGGTTAAGTTTGATGTTGGAAAAGCTAGCCATCATTTTTTACTAAGTCAACTCCTTTTCCAACTTGAATTCTCACTTCACCCACACCCAAGTCTACATACATTTTGCTCTTTCCAAGCCATATAAAGATGATCATCACCATTGTATAGAGAATCCTAGCCATCCAACTTGATCAATCATGGCCATTCATCAAGATTAAATCTTAGCCATTGGATTAATCTTGATCAAATCTTCACCATCCAACCCATTATATATATATATACATATACATATATATATATATATATATATATATATATATATATATATATATATATATATATATATATATATATATATATATATATATATATATATATATATATAAATTTTTTGTTGTGAACATCATTTTTCCATCTGTACACCAAAGTTCCATAATAACAAAGAAGCTCTCTCTCTACACCAATAGCAATAAGAACCTTAGGAAACCAAAGCTAACTAAGGTGAAAAATCTTATTCATCTTTTTTTTTTTCCATGTTCTAAGATTGATTTTAGAATTTTAGTTGCATGAAATCTTTTCTACACCATAAGAAAAAATTCGGCCATAATAGTGAATGAACAAGAAAGTGTTCTAAATTCTAATTGGATACATCTATAGTTATTTTAGATAAAGAAAAATGATATAGAAGTTTTAAAATGAATTAGGAGAGCTTGATTCAAGACTTGAAAGTCTTAGTAGCATGAAATTAGTCTAAAAGGAGAATTGATGTTCTAATGCTAGATATAGATAATTAAAGGATCACAAAGGTTTTATATTATGTTAATTTGATGAATCTATAATCAATTTGAAGATTGAATGAGGAATTGGGGGTTTTCGCCAAATTCTAGGGTTTATGGAAAAATTGGGCATTTTGAGAATTGAACTTGAATTCATGAGATTAAAGGGAAATTAAGTTTAAGAATAGTCTAACATAATTTGTGTAATGTTAATTTTGAAATCCAATGGATGGAAATGATTTTATCCAAATTTAATGAACTAGGTTCATTTATGGAATTTGATGGTGGAAGTGGAATTAGTTCTCTTGAATGTTAGGAATTGTTTAAATTGATTCAAGAGAACTAATTATGTGTAATTGAAATGCAATGTGTAGAATCTAAAGACAAGGACAAAGATATCATCTAAAAGTGCGAAGAGCACTACTAACATCAGAGTTAAATTTAAATAGAAGCAAAAGAGTCCAAGGTGAGTACTTAATAATATAATATGACTTGCGCCATTTGCTTTGAACCTTTGTTGTTCAAACCATAATCATTGAAATATTCCAATTCCTTGATAAGCACGAATTGCCTGCTGAATAATGAGCTAATTGATATAATACTTCTTGATGACATTTGATTATTGTGAAACTTTGATGTTGAAATCATAATGTGAATCATTGAATCCTTTATTACAAACCTTATATGAACTTTGCTATTGATGCCTAATGATAAGCAGAAATACCCTTCTGATGTGGAGAAATACATCAGACCATGTGCAGTTGGTATAAGCTTGTAGGTAGGGTGAAAGTACCTAACCTCTGTTAGAGGGGAATACCTAATCATAAGACCTTATCAGTCTTGCGTAATGTGATACATGTGAGTGAGTAAGGCTTAAGCTGCCACTCCTGATTTTATATATGTGGGAAGCATTCCGCTTCTAAGAAAATATTATTTTTGCCAAAGATGTTGTTTCCATCTCAAATGATAAATTGAATCATAATGACAACATTGGCTAAAAATCTTTCTATTGCCATAAAGAGCTCTTCTTGATAATGGCCTCTGTACTCACAATTTATATTGTATTACTATGTACTCACTGAGCTTGTTTCACTCTTTAGTTGTTCAAATTTTTTAGGCAAAGTTGATGAGTCAGCAAGGTAAATTCCAAGCCATGTTCTTCTGCTTAAAAGTTTCTATACTAGTTTCAAGTGTTGTGATTCTTGATTATAAAGATCATTATTACAGCTCCATGGTTACCGAAGGGATAACACTCATATGTATAAGGTGTTTATATAATGTGAATTGTAGTGTAATTATTATTATAATGATGTATGAAATACTGAGCATTTGGTTAATAATATTAAATACAACTTTAGAAATTTTACAAGTTGTGTTTGTAAATGGTTTTATAAGTTAACAAGGAAATGATAAGTAAGTAATGGGTAATAAGGAAAGATAATCAGGTTACGAGCTTGAGATAAGGTCCTACATGATAGATGGTAAAAGATTATATGTTAAATGGGGTTCTATAGGTTTAGGTGACTTTATGTCTCCCTATGCCCTAGGACCATTATGGCTTAATAAGTGGGTCATGAGAACACCTTTGTCATGACATGCTTATTAAGCTGTGACAGTCCTAGGGCATAGGGAGATATAAAGTCACCTAAACTTATAGAACCCCGCTTAACATATAATTCTTTAATATCTATCATGTAGGACCTTAGCCCAAGATCGTAACTTGATTACCTTTCCTTACTACCCATTACTTGCTTATCATTTCCTTATAACTTATAATACCATTTACAAACACAACTTATAAAATTTCTAAAGTTGTATTTCATATTATTAACCAAATGCTCCGTATTTCATACATCATTATAATAGTAATTACAATACAATTCACATTACATATACACCCCATATATATGAGAGCTAACCCTTCGATAACCATGGAGCTTTAATAATGATCTTCATAATCAAGAATCACAAAACTTGAAACTAGCAAAGCAACTTCTCAGCCAAAGGATACAGCTTGGAATTTACCTTGCTGACTCGTCGACTTTGCTTGAAAAATTTGAACAACTAAAGAGTGAGACAAGCTCAATGAGTATTATTATACACACACACACACACACACACACACACACACACACATATATATATATATATATATGGTGAGTACAGGGACTATTATTAGGAAGGGCTCTTTATGGCAATAGAGCATATTTAAACATTGTTGTCATTATGATTCACTATGTCCAAGGGTGAGGGAGCTCACTCAAATTCTTACATTCTATGATATATTGAAGCAAGTTAAACAATATGAACTGTTTTATAAGGAATACAATATCCAAGGGAATTACTGATCGAATATAGCTTTTTGTTTAGAAGTCTATAAAGGCAATCATGTAATTATGTCATAGATGCCTTGATAGATGCCTTTTAATGCCACTTGACCAGTGAGAAGACAAGGTTAATGGTACCTAAGGATCATTCTTAGAAATAAAGAAAATAGTTTCATGTAGAGAATGATATACTCGAATGCAAAAGATGAAAGGTATTTCAAGGTAACCATAGTTCAAATAAAGGCTTGAAGTTATATAGTAAAAAGGAAAAGAATTCGTTAAGATGAGAATGTAGATATGAGAAAAGGAAAGTTAACACAAGTCCAATAATAGAGATGCTTAAATTCATTTAAAAAAATGATGTATGAAAGGAGGATAAGGAATATCATCTAAGTATTAAAAATTTTCATGGATCATAAAGGGATCATATATTTAAACAATAGAAATGAAGATTCAGACAACCATGTTAGGATATACCAAGGGATCGCATTTATGGAGTGAAATTGTATTTCTCTATTGTACTTATCAAAACATAAGTTAGGAACTAAAAAGAAAAGTGAGTAATAACTTGATAGAGGAAACAAGTAAAAAAGAAAGAAAAACATAAGTATGAATGTCAATAAGAGTCAGCATTAAAGTGCATGACATGTACAATGATTAAGTTTGATTGGATATATTATAAGAAGAACTTGATAATTTAAAAGAATATATGTACCCTATTAAACTCAACTGGAAAACCTTATTGAGTGGTGAATAACTCTTCTTAAGAAGAGGAAAAGGAAAATCGAACTATAGAATACAAAGAACTAAAAGTGGATTAAGTTGGAATAATAGTGTAATTACATGAGATTTATTATCATAAATTTACTAAGTAAAATGATAAAGAGTACAATGTGAGATGGTTATTTGATAGTAGATATCCTGTCACTAGAGTGCTTTAATGATAATGCAATATTTGAAATCAAAGAAGTTTTGAAATTTTTTATAGATGCATCAATAGCATTTGTGAAATGGTTAGTAAAAAATTTATCCTACTTCATTGCGAGTGTATGGACCCCTCCATATGATAATGTGCAACAAGATCTATTATTAAGAAGTTAAAAATATCTGCCCAACAAAGAATTGATGAAATTAAGGAAAAAGTGAAAGGGAACCAAGTTTTAAATTTGAAGCAAAGGATAATGCTTGTAAGTATGAAGATGACACAGATTAATTGTGTACATAAGGACATAATTATATATCTAACTGTATAAGTGTGTATACAGACATATCAGTTAAAGAAAGATTTAAGGTGAACTTTGTTATGTTTTTCATTTGTAAATAACTATGCATATACTGTATGGTTATTACATGTTGAAAAGATGATAAAATGATCGAAGTTATAAAGAAGGCTTTAACAAAGGATAAATTGACTGAAATTTTGGTTTGATAAAATAAGTAATTAATTCTTTGTAGACATGTATAGGTAAGGATTGATTAACTATGGAATAAACATTTCAATAATAAGTGAAGAGCAATATAAAAGTAATTTGTATAAAGAGTTAGTACTTGTAATTGGTAACAAGTATTAAGAGTGACTGTGACCATGAGACATGGGATTATAGCATTTTAAAATACTCTTCTAGAGACTTATAAAGAAATGATAAGATCTCTGTATGATGCTCTAAGAATTTCTAAGTTATGATGAGTTAACACAAAGAAATAGGCTTCTAGTACCTGAAAGAAGAAAGGAAATATTACATATTTGATGGGTTAGAAAATCAATATAACATCGATTTCATAATAAATCTTATGATATAAGAATTGTTATTAAAGAGGACTCAACAGAGAAATTGGCATAAGAAAAATAGTGAGGAAATGATTAAAAATCAATGGAGTTAATATACGTGTGAACCCTCTATTTTGCACTTCCAAATGACTAACATTCAATCATGAACGCATAGAATTAGACTAGGCTCAAATCGGATCAAAGACGGAGAAGAACGAGCTGAAAAATGAACTTCGGTAGCCCGCAGACCCGCTGTGGTAACTTGCAACCAGTTATGGTTACCACAGCCGCCTCTGTGGTTACCGCAGTGGTCCCTATGATAGCCAATTGGCTACTGCAACTAGCCCTGCAGTAACCATAAAGGGCTCTAAGGTTACCATAGCTGACACCTCAGTTACCGCAACGTGCCCCTTTTAGAATCCTACTAGAAAACTGTGAATTTTTAGCCCCAAACTCCTTCTACAAATACCTTGTACCTTATAACAACTAAAAGCACACAATTATATGCTTCTATACTCTCCTTAAAGCTTTCCAAACCCTATTTCTAAGCTTTAGCTTTCTAATCATCAAAACCCTCTTTCTAAACCTCTAAATCTCTAAAATCTCATTCCAAAACCTCCTTTAGCACATAACACCTTATTCATAAGCTTCCCAATCATCTTAAAACCTTATTCACAAGCCTCCTAATAACCTCAAGTTCTATTCTTAAGCTTCCTAATCAAGAAAAGGTTCAATTCAAGCCATTTCTTTCTAAGGGAATTCGTGGTTCTCAAGCAAAGGTGTTATCCAAGTCCCTCCAAGAAGAGTTCACGCTATTCAAGAGTCCTTCTTCCAAAAGGAGTGCTTGTGATATCACCAGGCCAAGGTAGAACTTAGATCCAATGCCAAGCTTGCTCCCTACATTCCTCGCCGTCGAAAGCCAAAGGTAAAAGTTCTTTCCTTTTCCTTTTCAATTTCAAGGTCTAAATATGAAAAGATCTAATTTTTGATAATTAAAATCTAACCTAATTAACAAATTCCTAAGCCTTTAAAATCAATCAAAACATGATAACAAAGGCAATGACTTAAGAACCCCTCCTTCGCAAGAAGGAATAACTGCGTGGGGTTTGATTCCCATTCAAAGGGATACGTAGGCTTGCCGTCTCTAAGGCATTTAACTCCGCTAAAATTAACAACTTCTTCTCTATATCACCTTCTTCACATAGTCTAGGATCAAAATTATTTTTCTTACATAAAAGTCTAATTTTTAGTTCTTTTTATTACAATTGTTTTATCACTTTTTCATATTTTAGTTATTTAGATTATATTTGGGGAATGTGTACTTTTCTTAGAATCCATAAGGGCTAGAGGAAAGATCCCCTGATTTTGATATTTTGACTTGTAATAATTTTAAGTAGTTTTCCCTTATTTTTGTGCATTTTGTAATTGTCATTATCTCATATTTGTCATGCATTTCACAAGTAATATTTGTTTCATACATCATATTATATCTATTCATGCATACATAAAAAACTTCTTTTCATAAAAGCTATTTTGTATTTAAGCCAAACTAATTTTTTGTATTATTTTAACCAAAATCTAGTTCTCGAGTCGTCTTTGGTCATTTGAGGACTACTGCTTTTCCTTGGGATAAGTGGAATAATTTTGGAGTCAATTAAATTGGATTTTTCCTTTAATTTTCCTAACCAAAATAAATAAAATTGAAGTGGCGACTCCTTTTGCAACTTACGACTTACAAAATATAATTTTCTGAACTCATAGCGAGTTCCAATCGTGATGTTTCCCCCAAATGAGCATTTTCAATTCCCTCTTAGCAGATCGGATAGGGTGCACGGGTGAGGCCTCACAGCTGGCGACTCCACTGGGGACTTCAAAATATTTTTCAAAAAAAGGATAAAGTGGACTACTCTTAGTAAAGCAAAAGTTTGGGTTTTATTATAAAATGGCTTTTTCATGCATCACTAAATTGGGCTCCTTGTCCAAAACATTAGTTTCTTAGGAAAACAAGGGATAGAAAGTAACATCGAGTGGGCAACCTTCCTTAGGTCTACTTGCTGATAATGAAATCATCCAGCCCATGATGTATCCTCTAATCCTTTTAGAGGTGTAACGAATGCATGTACCATTGGACCCATGCGAGGCTCCTTGACTCACATGTGGTTAGGTATATCGCATCTCTAGTGTGATGGGTTCCTTTCAAGCCACCCTTTACCCCTTCATGTAATGACTTATAGAACCTTCCTTTAGGATTATATGTACCATAATGTCGAACTTGGTATGTCATTATCATGAAACCTTTCCCATTCATGCATACACGCATGCATGCATCATGTAAGAATCCTACTAAAGTGGAAAATCTAAAAACCACCCAAACATTGCTAGTCCCTATTCGAACCCATGTCAAATTCCTAAACCCATGTCTACTCATGGTATCTTCATCCTTATCTTACTATTGTGATTAGGATTTCATGATCTCACCTTGTCCTTATCTTCACCCAAGCTAAAAATTGATCTAACTTCATCTTTTTCATCTAAAGGTTCAAGAAATGTAATCGGATTAGGGAAAGAAGTTGTTGCTACTGATGGAGTTGATGACTTGATTAATGGCTCTTTGCTAGGTTTGCTGAACAACAAGAGGAAATACTTAAAAGGCAAGAGGCTTGTTTCCAATCCCTACTTCAAAATTAAAGGAGGATTATTATGGAAGATGCCCAAGAAATGATAGACCGGACCACTATAAACCAAAGTTTGACTGATCTAGACCCAGTGAATCCAAAACCCACCTCCTATCCTATTTTTGGGTCTACTTCCAAATCTGAGCTAAAAGACAAGGAAAAGGCCATAGTTGAAACCATTCTATCACCATCTGTTCTCAAAACCAACCCACTTTTTCAATTAGTGCCCATTGACCCGTTAGTCCACACCACCACATCCATCTCCCCCTAACTGATCCTTCCTAAAGGAAAGAAATTAACCCCAAGCTGAAGGTATTCATGGACAAAATTGAAGTTATGGAAAAGATGCTTAAGAACTTAAAGAAAAAGGAAGACATGGTCGATACAAGCTCTCTCAGTCTGTTTCCTAATGCAAGGGTACCTCCTAAATTCAAAATGCTCAATATTGATAAATTTGATGGAACTACCTACCTTACACCCATCTCAAAGTATATGTGGGGGCCATACATCCTTTAGGAGTGGACAATGAGCTCCTTGCTTAATTGTTCCAACAATCTTTGACTGGTACAACTGTGAAGTGGTTCGTAGATTTAGATATGTCTAAAAAATGGACTTGGGATGACATCTGCAATATTTTTGTCTAGCAGTATCACTACAACATTGAGGTCGATGTAATAAGAAGAGACTTTGAGACTACCAAACAGTATGCAAAAGAATCCTTCTCTTCATTCCTTATGAGGTGGAGGAAAAAGGCTGCCCAAATGGTGAACCAACCTCTCGAGCATGAACAAATTGATATTATTGTTAAGAATCTCCTCCCGGTTTATCAAAATAGACTAATTACCCAATACTTGCATGACTTCAAAGCCTTGATTTCCATCGCTTCTAAGATTGAAGATTTAATCCAAAGTGAGCACATAAAAGAAGAATCTACATTTGAGTTAAGATACAAGAAAGCGGCACATCAAGGAAATGTAACTTCCTCGATGAATCAGAAAGGGGGAGAAGTAAGTGCCATTGCAATTAAAAAGCCACTCAAGATTGAAAGGCGCCAATTCTCTGATCTAGGGGTGTACCTATGAGCATCATTTACAAGAAATTGCTTGAGGCAAGAATGGTGCAACCTCTCGAACCAAGACTTGTCCCTAACCCACTACCCAAAAATCCCAACCCAAATGAAAAATGTGATTACCACCAAGGACCAAGGCATAAAACTGATGCATGCAAGGCCTTAAGACACAAGATCCAAGATCTAATTGATTCCAATGACCTCTTACCACCCAAAATCGGACCTAACATCACCACCAACCCCTTACCCAACCACACAGTAAATGCAATTACTCTTCATGAAAGAGTTGATCCTGTCTCATTGATAGAATCAATTGTTAACTACTATTGTGTGTTAGACCTCACCAACTTACTTGAGGAGATTGATGCCATCACTCAAAGTGGCAGAATTGTCCAAAATCCAAACCCACCAATCCAAAACACTCAACCTATCCCTACACCATTTGACAACATAAAAAAAGAGTCTTGAACCTTTTGAAGACCCCATACTCAAGTAGTTAAAAAAGACTCAAGCAAATATTTCAATATAGAGTTTGATTCAATCCTTATATCCTCAACACCAAGCTCTTTGCAAGGCATTAAATCAATGTCAAACTCCTATTGATATCACCCCCGAGAATCTTGTAGCTTCAATCACTAGTGCTGCTAAGAGAGTTTCAATATCATTTAGAGATGGTGACTTGCTAAGAGGAGACTCTGATCACAATAATGCCCTCTATGTAATAGTGATGACCCAAGGGAAAACTGTGCCCATGGTTCTTATCAACAATGGCTCGACACTTAATGTGTGTACCTTAAAAGTGGCTAGTTGCCTAGGCTTAGAAGTAACAAACTTCACCCCTTTTGATCAAATAGCGAGGGCCTATGACAATACTAAGAGAGAAGTACTTGGGATCACCACACTGCATGTCACTATCGGACCCATAGCCTTTTCCATTCCCTTACAAGTAATTGATGTCCTTGCTTGTTTTAACCTATTTCTTAGAAGACCCTAGATGTATCAAGCTAAGGCAATCCCTTCATCACTGCATCAGAAAGTCAAATTTTCTTATGGGAAAGGGATTGTTACCATAAAAGGGGACATGCATGACAAGGCTGACATTCCAAACCCTATGCCCATTTTGGAAATTTAACCTGAATCGTCTGCCTATCCTCTCTCAGGCTTCTCTTTCATCCAATTCCTTGAGGGTGAAGAAGGTAAAGAATTTGTTCCACTCGACTTTGATCCTTTTGGAAACATTATTGTGGCTAATATGTTAAGAAAAATGAACTATTTTCCTAGCCTAGGTCTTGGAAGAAATAAATAAGGCTTAAAGTTCTTTATGGACTACCTAGTTGCAATGCCACCGTTTGGGCTAGGATATGAGCCTACTAAGGAGGATATGATGGAAATGGAGGGATGGGCCAAGGAAAGAGTAGCAGCCGTTAAATAAGGTGAGACTTATGACTAGCATATGCGCCCTTATTTTAATACCCTCAATGGATATTTTGTAAAAGAAGGTGACAAAGTTCCTTATTGTGGCTTTCTCGAACCCTGAATCTATCCTATTTCTGGAAAATTAATTCCTGGTTTTGAAATTTTCTTTAATGTCAAGCTTTCATTAAAGGATTGCAAGCCCATATTCATGCTAAGTCAAGATTGGGAGGAGAACATGAAGGCAAGTCTCTTTGATGAAGTCTTTATGCTTACCTTAGAGGAGGAGGAACCTGACCCATCCACCTTAATCCAACCAAACAAGACTGAGCTGAATAATTGGTATTTCGAGAAGTGCCCATTCCATTAATAAGAGACAAAGTCCCAATCCTTGTTTGAGTCAGAGTTTGAGTTAAAGTCCTAGTCAGAGTCTGAGTCTAAGTCTTCAAATTCTTCTATTTTTAGTGATAATGATGTAATTGACTTTGAGTGTCCAGCTTTTGAGTTTGATGTAAACTAGGATTTATCCATGTTTGAATTCAATAAAAATTTTGCCCTTTCCTCTTACGATCCCGTGTCTTCATTTTTCTTTAATGTTCCAAATTTTAAATCTGACTTAAATGAGACACCATATCAAAAAAATGAAATAAAAGAAATAAAAGATGATGCAATCAAAGAGCCAATAAATGTTGGCACACATGATACACTAAAAACTACATTCATATCATCAGCATGCATTAACAGGGACCAAATAGAGGAAATGATCAAAGAGTTTCAAGATTGTTTCGTATGGCATCTTAAGGACATGACGGGTTTGGATCCGAGCATAGCTGTTCACAAAATTCCAATCTACCCCGATTCCAAGCCAATCAAATAGAAATTGCAAAGACTCGAAGCTGAATGGTCCATACTAATTAAAAAAGAGATTATGAAGCTAATGGACCACAACTTTATTGAGCCCATCAGCTACCCCTCCTGGCTTGCCAACATTGTGCCGGTTCCTAAGAAAGATGGCAGAGTTAGAATGTGTGTGGACTATAGAGATTTGAACAAGGCTTGTCTAAAAAATGACTTTCCTTTGCCTCACATTGATCTTCTAGTAGACCGAATGGCAAGATTTGAAATGGTTTCTTTAATCGTTCTGGCTGTAGGATACAATTAGATAATGGTTCACCCCCCTGACAAAGAAAAAATAGCCTTCATCACTGAGTGGGGTACCTATTGTTATAGAGTTATGCCATTCGGACTTAAAAATGCGAGGGAAATGTACCAAAGGATGGTAACCACAATCTTCCATGACATAATGCACAAGGAGATTGAAGTATATATCAATGATATGGTGGTTAAAGGCAATACTATCGAAGAACACTTGGAGGCTTTAAGGCAATTCTTCCTTAGACTTTGCCAATATAATCTCAAACTCAATCCTACCAAGTGTATTTTTAGTGCTGCATCTGGGGTATTCCTAGGCCATATGGTCAGTAAGTAAGGTATAGAGGTTGACCTTGCAAAATCAAAGGCAATTTTAGAAATGCCACCTCCTAAAATAGAAAAGGAAATCAGAGGCTTCCTCGGACGGCGCCAATACATTAGTCTATTCATCAATCAATTAGTTGATGTATGTGGGCCCATCTTTAAGTTACTTAGAAAAGAAGCCTCAAAGCAATGGAATGAAGACTGCTAAAAGGCCTTTGATCAAATCAAACAATATTTGCTGAACCCACTAGTACTGCAACCTCCAAGGCTTGGGAAATTGCTGATACTTTACTTATTTGTGACTGATGAAGCAATGGGGGCAATGCTCGCCTAGAATGCTCTTGACTCTAATAAGGAAAATGCCACCTACTTGAGCAAAAGAATGTTGTCCCATGAACTCAAATATAGCTATATAGAAAAGCTATGCCTTGCCCTTGTTTGGGTTTGCCATAAACTGCAACACTATCTTAGTTGCTACACAACTCATATCCTTGCTGACAAGAGCCTTTTGAAATTCCTTATGGAGAAGCCAGTTCTTGACAGTAAGATGGCAAGATGGATGGTAGTGTTAGCAGTATATGATCTCAAATATGTACAATGCAGAGCAATTAAACGAAGCATAGTAGCAGACCAATTAGCCACAGCCCTAATAGATAATGAATGGATTGAGCTTGAATTCCTCAATGAGGATATCCTATTGATTGGCAATGAAGTTTGGAAGCTTTACTTTGATGGGGCATCAAATAACAAAGGGTATGGTGCTGGCATTGTGTTCATTACACCAAGCGGGGAAAGCATACCCATAGCCATCAAGCTAAACTTTGAAGTAACAAATAACGAGGCAGAGTACAAGGCATGTATTTGTGGCCTTGAAGCAGCAATAAGGCTTTGAATCAACCACCTTGAGATTTATGGAGACTCGAATCTAATAATGTCCCAAGCTTTAGGAAAATGGAAAATCAGAGAAGAGCATTTGGTTCCTTACCACAAATGCCTAGATGAATTGGCAGCCAACTTTTATGAATTATCTTTCCATTATCTCCTAAGAACAAAGAATAGATTCGCTGATGCATTAGCAACACTCACCTCGATGCTTGACATAGGCAATGGCTTCGCAATTAGACCAATCACAATTAAAGTGAAGCATGAACCAGGGTGCATAACTCATTACCTAAATATGTAAGTCATTGATAGCAAACCATGGTTTTGGGATATTCTCAATTATATCAAAAATGGGCTTTATCCTGAAAGGGCCTTTAAAATAGAAAAGAGGACTCTGAGATAGTTATCCAAGGGATTCATTCCAAATGGGGATGTGCTCTATAAATAGACTTGGGATAATATCCACCTAAGATGTGTCACTGAAGAAGAAGCCCAACAGATCATAGAATGGATGCATGGTGGTAACGAAGGCCCACACATGAATCGTATTGCTTTGGGCTTTGGCCCGTAAAATCACAAACCAAGGATACTTTTGGCTTACTATGAATGAGGATTGTGCTAAGTAGGTGAAAAAAAAAAGCCATAAGTGCCAAGTTTATACTTAGCTTCAGAAACAACCTGCTATACCTTTATCACCAATCACCACTCTTTGGCCATTTGCTACTTGGGGCCTCGATGTTATTGGGAAGATAAGCCCAAATTCCTTAGGCAAACATGAATACATTCTGGTGGCAATTGATTACTTTTCGAATGGGTTGAAGCTGCACCCTACCAAGTGTTAGATTCTAAACAAGTAGCTCAGTTTATTCGTACCAACATCCTTTGTAGGTATGGAGTCCTATTTGAAATAATCACTGACAATGGATCTCACTTTCAAAAAGAAGTCACCTAGCTACTGAAAAAGGAGAAAATCCAACACCACAGGTCTTCTCTTTACAGGCCTCAAACAAATGGTGCAGTAGAAGCTGCAAACAAGACTCTCAAGAATATACTTCAAAAGATGGCTAACAACCATAAAGATTGGCATCTACATCTACCTTGTGCTTTATGGGGATACAAAATGTCAGTACGCACTCCAACTAGTGCTACACCATACTCGTTGGTGTATGGAATGAAAGTAATCCTCCCAATCGAGGTGGAGATAAAATTAGCTTGGATCATGAAAGAGAATTAGTTGGATGAAGTGGAATGGGCAAAAGGCTACCATGAACAACTCAATGCCATTGACAATTTAAGGATGGATGCCCTATATCGAATTCAAGGCTACCAGCAGAAATTGGCAAGGCATTTCAACAAAAAGGTCAAAGACAGAGGACTACAAGAAGGTAACTTTGTTTTAAAAGAAATCAAAGCACTTGTTCATAATCCAAGGGGAAAATTCAAACCCGATTAGAGTGGCCCGTTCGTGTTAAAAAAGTCCTATCCAGAGGAGCAACTATCTAAATGGATTTGGATGGCATAGAATTTTTAAGCCTATGCAATTTGGATTAGCTTAAGATATATTTTGCATAAGCATCCTTGTAATTCATGCATCGCATTTACATCCATGTAAAGATGAGAACTATGTGGACCTGATTCTTTATAAAAGAAAAAAAAATGATGATGATGAATTGTTGTAAGGAGATACATAGGCGACCCATGTGGGTTCAGTCTAAATCATCAATAAAATTTCATTATGTACTACACATTTGTTTGGCTCCCATTTGTGTCATAAAAAAAAAAAAAGAAATAAACAAGATGTCTCATTTGTCTTATTTAATTTTTGGAACATTAAAAAAAAAGAAAATAAAAGACATAAACCATTAAAACAACCTTACAAGCCAAAAGCCTTCCTAAAAAGCATAACAAAAATGGGACAAAAGGTCAATCATGACTCTTATCTTCATCCTCCTCTATCTCTTTAATCATTGCAGCTCTCCTAGCTTTCTCAAACTGCCATGAGTTTGCTATCCACTAATCGATATACTCCAAAGTCTTATCGTAATGATGAGAAGGATGAACAGTATGAAAACCTCTCACCCACCCTTCCTAATGGCTCAGGCAACAATCTCGGTAATAAGGACAAACTGAAATAAAACACTATCTGGGGGCATGCCTTATCTATGGCCCATCTGGCGTATAACTCTAGTAGCCTGATAAAAAGTGACGATCCTCAAACCTAAAAGATAAACCATCCTGTAACCAAAACTCATGGTCATGAACTGATTTATCTTATACCACTCACATCTCCAAAGCAACTCATCAGAATCCAATTCAAGAAGCCATTTGAGCCACTCACTTTCAAAGTCCTTTTTTATCATAATAGTATGGGTCCTATACCAGGAAGCATAGTAATCCGCCTTAACAGGAGGAGCCACTATCAAAAATGGTCTCTTAACCAAATTTGAAGGATAAGGGAACTGATAGTCCATAGACCGCTCGAATCATACCCGCTATCTAGACTCATGATAGTCTCAGTAAGTACAATGGCAGCAATAGATCCTCCCTCTTCCATCTGAGGAATTAAATCAGCAACCCTAGCATCACCCCAACCAGTAGGGCTTAAGAAAATATATCCAGCAGTTTGACAAAAAGAAAGAGCTCACATCCTCAAATGAAATGACTTATCATCCCCAAATCTTTTGGGATCATGAAATTCTACAACTACAACAATTAAATCCACCTAATCCTCTAGCACCATGGGACTAGCCATTTCCTCGCTGAGATCTAAAAGCCTTCTAAAGGAGTTGAAATATCCCACTCTTTCGACAAGAGTAGCCAAAAGAGCCTCATGATCAGACCCGAGCAACACAGAGAATTCCTTAAAAGTAGGACACATTTCTTCCATGCTTGCTACAAACCTGAAGACATAGGCAGTAGGATCTCAAAAGCATATACAAGCGCGCAAAAAATCACAGTCAATTTTCACTCCCCTTAAAGTGGGCATGGCACTTACTCCATACTTCTCTAAATTTATTCTTTCCACTTTAGTAAGATTCTTGCACCATATGAACATTGCATGACTGAAATAGGGCTCCATTGAGAAAAGCGCATCAAAGAAATAAAAATGAAAAATTTTTTAAAAAAAAAAGCAAAGCAAGATGCTTAAAAGTATTGAACAGTGTTCAAGGGTCAATGGAATGGAGTTTTAAGAAATGGAGAAGCCTATAAATAGCAGAAAATCAAGAAAAATCAAAACCAAAGATGGATCACGCTGCAGTTGCCACAGCCTCTCTGCAGTTACCACATCCGTCCTTGCGGTTGCCGCAGCGTCTCTGCGATAACCATTTTAGCTACCATAGGGATGCCTGCGGTTGCCGTAGGCCTTCTGCGACAACTGCATGCTCTACCATGTTGCCTCAACACCTTTTCCATCTCCATTCTGTAAAAGTCAGAGCTACGGTAAGGCTTGTTAGCATAAAAAAAAAAGAGAGAGTTCGAAGCCCTATTTCAATTAAATTTAGGAACTGCATTCATGCACATAAATGATCAGGATAGAAGTCCATCTCATAATAAGTAAAACTGTTCATGACATCACACTTAGGAAAATTGTCCATACATATCATAACATCACATTTTAGAAAACATCTATACACATCATAACATCACACTAGGAAGAACATCCATTACATCCATACATATCATCCATAAAACTAACAACTCAAAGGAATGATAATAGAGCGTCTAATGGTGTCTATGCCTCTCCCTCCTCCGCTCATGTGGAGACTCATCTCCCTCATCACCACTAGCACCTCTACCTCTATCAGCATCTCTGCTACCTCCCAACTCCACTCGGGTCAAAGCAGATGACAAAGCAGTAATCAAATGACCCATCACCCTCTGGGCCTTATGAGCCCAATCCACAAGCACCTACAAGATAAAGAAAGTCAAGCAACTGAATAAGAATATAAAGTCATGGTAGAATCATAACAACCTACCTCAGAAGTATTTGCCGAAACCTCAGGCCACCTAAAAGGCGCAACTACAGAAGAATCATACTCAACCAGTTGCCCTTGCTTAACAAAAAAATACTGACAATAGGTAGAAGGCCATAAACTTTGATTCTAAATATCACCACCAGATGATCCTGAAGCTACTCTAGGGTCAGGAACAATAGTAGTAGGGGCAGAGTAACCTTAGAAGGCCCCGCTCTATTCAAAGGGTCCCTAATTGAAGGGGTCTGAGTGGAACTAGCAGTCGATCTTCTAGGATCATAAACAGAATCCCTCCTAGGGACAGTACTAGTCATCAAGGAAGCCTGGCAGAAGTATTCACAATCTGCATCATAATCCAAGAAGTGATCACAAGGGAGGCCTGCCAGCAACGCCTCATCAACTACAATACTCGATCCGTGGCTGGGGGAGGTAAAGGCACAACCCTATCACCAGTAATCTACCCTCTGACTCTTTCCCCAAGGTAATATCTTCTCTCATCCCTAAAGTGGAAAAGTAGTCTGTATGAGGAAAGCACATAGTTGGAACCCATCCACTCCATCACTGATGGTGGCAAGCGATCCTGATAGGAATTCCACCAGACCTATAAAACAAAAAGTAAGTCTGAAACAATTAAAAGCAACATAAAGCCAACTAGCTGGACAAATACTTGGTGTACACCCAACTGGCTAAAATGGGTCTGATAACTAGCAAAACCCATCTTGTCAAAGTGGTTGTCGTTACCATAACTCCATAACCCCTAGGGCACTCTGTCAGGAACTGAGTTTCTTAAGGGTAGAGATACCTGAGCAAAGTATTCGTAAGCCTAGTACTACAAAACAAACAGCAGTTAGTCAAGATAACAATGAAGTGAAATGGATAAAGCAAAAATGAGAAAAGAACACATACTCACCTCCCAAATAACATGGGTACCACCTAGGCTGGAGAAAAGGTTTTGGGAGAGATCAGACATCTCCTTATACATTACACACAAAGTGGCACCTCCCCAATCATACTCAGAGATTTGGGTCAGGTCCTCCAATGAAGCCAAGATGCTGAAGTCAATAGTGTCTCTCCTCATGTGAGAGATGGAGCAACCCAAAATCATCATAAGGCACAAATGAGCTGCCTGCTCAATGGTGTAGCCCCCACACTAATCTAAATCTCCAATCCAGTTCTGAAGCCAAACTCTCAACACATGAACATTAGTGCGAGAAGGGTCAAAATCCAATAGCTCAGTCATCCTCTGACTATCTAGTGTGGTCCAGGAACCATAAAAGTCTAAAGCCTAATGACAAAAAGGCAAACCAATAAGCAAATGGAGATCTATAGGAGTCATCGTCAACTCCCCACATGGGAAATGGAAAGTATTGGTGGTGTCCCATCACCTCTCTCCCAAAGCCCTTAATAAGGCATGATCGCCCTCGCGAGAATAGTCCAAGTCCTGCAGACCGAGCAAACCAGAAGGCTTGATCATAGCTCGCACATTAGGATGGCGATTCAGATAAGTAGCAACTCTCACCAGGTTACCTCTACCTCCCCTCAATCTTAGGTCACATGACTTCACATGAAATATACAGAAAATAAATTTTTTTTTGCATGCATAAGAAACTAGCATTTTCTTCACTTTTTTTATTTTATTTTTTATTTTATTTCTTCTTAATTATCATAAAGTGACATTACAAGAAAAAAAAATATCACTGCATAATGAACCAAGCTACATCATATTTTTTCTATTGCTTGTATAGAACTAATTCAAGTGCAGAAAAGAGAATAAATACCTCCATGCTGCTAGTAAAGCTTGCGTGATCCCTAGGCTCCTGCAGAAGAACCTTGAAGTTGAGGAAGCCATCTTTCATTTAGAGAGAAAGAGTCTAAGTAGAGCGAGAGAGATGAAGTTGAAAGTGGTGAGAATGAATGAAGAAGGGAGGGGTATTTATAGAAAGAACAGTGGGCCCCACCTCATCATTTCCTTTCAGTTCGCATAGCTAAGTTGCTAGATTTTGCCATAACAAATCCGTTTCAAGTCAAAAATCAGTTTTATCCAAACAAATAGGTCTACAAGATTTTTACCTATGCCTCAAAATAGAAAGCAACTCAATCAAAATCCAGAATCTTCCACAATTATAGAAAATTCAAAAATTTGAAATGTCTAGAAAAATTAGAAAATTGTCCAAATGAATTCAGAAAAGCCCAAAAATAGACATGGCACCTAGACATAAATCTTAAAGCTAACCAAGATCCTCAGTCATTTGAAAACTTCCAAAATTCCCCTGGTTCATGCTTATTCGACCTAGCCTCCTGTCCGGCTGAATTCGATAAGGGGGCAGCTGTGAACCCTCTATTTTGCACTTTCAAATGACCAAAATTCAATCAAAAATTCATAGAATCAAACTAGGCTCAAATTGAATTAATGACGGAGAAGAACGGGCTGAGAAATGAATTGCGATAGCCCACAGACCCGCTGCGGTAACTCACAGCTAGTTGCGGTTACCACAGCCGCCTCTGCAGTTACCGAAGAGGTCCCTGCAGTAGTGAATTGGCTACTATAGCCAGCCCTATGGTAATTACAAAGGCGGCTATGGTAACTCGTAGTCGGTTGCAGTTACCGCAGATGCCTCTACGTTTATTGAAGAGGTCCCTGCGGTTACCGCAATGTGCCCCTTTCAGAATCCTACCCAGAAACTATGAAGTTTTAGCCCTAAACTCCTCCTATAAATACCTTGCACCTCATAGCAACTAAAAACACACAATTATATGCTTCTATACTCTTCTTAAAGCTTTGCAAACCCTATTTCTAAGCTTTCCAATCATCAAAACCCTCTTTTTAAACCTCCAAATCTCTAAAATCTCATTCCAAAACCTCCTCCATCACATAACACCTTATTCATAAGCTTCCCAATCATCTCAAAACCCTATTCACAAGCCTCCTAATCACCTCAAGTTCTATTCTTAAGCTTCCTAATAAAGAAAAGGTTTAATTCAAGCCATTTCTTTCAAAGGGAATTTGTGGTTCTCAAGCAAAAGTGTTATCCAAGTCCCTCCAAGAAGAGTTCATGCTATTCAAGAGTCCTTCTTCCAAAAGGAGTGCTCGTGATATCACCAGGCCAAGGTGGAACTTAGATCTGATGCCAAGCTCGCTCTCTACATACCTCGACGCCGAAACCCAAAGGTAAAAGTTCTTTCCTTTTCTTTTTCGATTTCAAGGTCTAAATATGAAAAGATCTAATTTTTGATAATTAAAATCTGACCTAATTAACAAATCCCTAAGCCCTTAAAATCAATCAAAACATGATAACAAAGGCAATGACCTAAAAACCCCTCCTTCGCAAGAAGGAAGAACTGCATGAGGTTTGATTCCCATTTAAAGGGATACACAGGCTTGCCGTCTCTAAGGCATTCAACTCTGCTAAAATTAATAACTTCTTCTCTATATCACCTTCTTCACATAGTCTAGGTTCAAAATTATTTTTCTTAAATAAAAGTCTAACTTTTAGTTCTTTTTATTACAATTGTTTTATCACTTTTTCATATTTTAGTTATTTAGATTATATTTGGGGAATGTGTGCTTTTCCTAGAATCCATAAGGGCTAGAGGAATGATCTCTTGATTTTGATATTTTGACTCGTAATAGTTTTAAGTAGTTTTCCCTTATTTTTGCGCATTTTGTAATTTTCATTATCTCATATTTGTCATGAATTTCACAAGTAATATTTGTTTCATGCATCATATTATATCTGTTCATGCATACATAAAAAAAACTTCTTTTTATAAAAGCCATTTTGCATTTAAGCTAAACTAATTTTTTGTATTGTTTTAACCAAAACCTAGTCGCCGAGCCCTCTTTGGTCATTCAAGGACTAGTGCTTTTCCTTGGGATAAATAGAATAATTTTGGAGTTAATTAAATTGGGCTTTTCCTTTAATTTTCCCAACTAAAATAAATAAAATTGAAGTGATGACTTCTTTTGCAATTTACAACTTACAAAATACAATTTTCTAAACTTATAGCAAGTTCCAATTGTGATGTTTCACCAAATTGGCATTTTCGATTCCCCTTAGCGGATCGGACTGGGTGCTCAGGCGAGGCCTCACAATATGAGAAAACAATTGAGACATATAGCTTAAGTATTGTTAATTGCTTTATGAACCAAGAGTATCTATTTTGAAAATTCGAGGATGAATTTTCTAAAGGTGGGTAGAATGTAATACCTAAGGTTTCCCTAACCTATTAGAGTTAGGAATGGAGGCACTATAGTATCCATATACCGTACCATTCAAAGCCTTTCTAGCACACCAAGAACCATAAGAATATCATAAGAGGTAAATTCTAGATGAATAATGTGATAATGAGTAAGAATATAATTGATTTTGGTAAGCACTTTTATGATAAAATGGAAGTCAAACCGAGTTTGACTTACTAGGACTATGTTAATAATTCATTTGAAATGTGAATCTAAAGTGTTGATGGATAGGCATTGACATCTGCTAAGACATTGCGGGATGACAATAGTGATATGAGAAGTTGAATTTAATCAAAGTTGCAATGGTACAATGAAAGTCATACTTAGTTTGACCAAGTGAGTCTATATAACTTGCATACATGGACAATGCTAATGAAAGGCTAGGAAATGTGTACTATAGAGTGAACAAGATTTATCTAGCAATGTCTAATGTGTGTACTAATATTAGAAGGTAGAAATACATAAAATAAAGTGAAAGAAACAAAATGGAAAGTGTATTAAGTACCAAGCTTCAAAAATGCATATAAGGCTATATTAATGGGCTTTTGGACTCAAAAGCCCAAGCCCATGGAATGGCTAGCCCACAAGGCCCAAGGATGGATGAACATACACTTAACTAGAGTTAGAAATAGCTAACCATGGTTAAGTTTGATGTTGGAAAAGCTAGCCACCATTTTTTACTAAGTCAACTCCTTTTCCAACTTGAATTCTCACTTCACCCACACCTAAGTCTATATTCATTTTGTTCTTTCCAAGCCATATAATGATGATCATCACCATTGTATAGAGAATCCTAGCCATCCAATATGATCAATCATAGCCATTCATCAAGATTAAATCTTAGTCATTGGATCAAGCTTGATCAAATCTTCATCATCCAACCCATCATATATACATGTGTAAATTTTATGTTGCAAACATCATTTTTCCATCTCTAAACCAAAGTTCCATAATAATAAAGAAGCTCTCTCTCTACACCAATAGCAATAAAAACCTTAGCAAATAAAAGCTAACTAAGGTGAAAAAACTTATTCATCTTCTCTTTTATATGTTCTATGATTGATTTTAAAATTTTAGTTGCATGAAATCCTTCCTACACCATAATGAAAAATTTGGCCATCATAGTGAATGAACAAGAAAGTGTTCTAAATTCTAATTGGATATATCTATAGTTATTTTAGATAAAGAAAAATGATATAGAAGTGTTAAAATGAATTAGGAAAGCTTGATTCAAGACTTGACTGTCTTAGTAGCATAAAATTAGTCTAAAAGGGGAATTGATGTCCTAATGCTAAATATAGATAATTCAAGGATCACATAGGTTTTATATTATGTTAATTTGATGAATCTATAATCAATTTCAAGATTGAATGAGGAATTGGTTGATTTCAACCAAATTCTAGGGTTTATGGAAAAATTGGGGATTTTGAGAATTGAACTTGAATTCATAAGATTAAAGGGAAATTAAGTTTAACAATGGTCTAACATAATTTGTGTAATGTTAATTTTGAAATCCAATGGATGGAAATGATTTTCCCCAAATTTAATGAACTAGGTTCATTTATGGAATTTGATGGTGGAAGTAGAATTAGTTCTCTTAAATGTTGGGAATTGCTTAAATTGATTCAAATTGACTATTATGAAAGTTTAAATGAGAAATTGGAAGGAAAGGAATTATCTTTCTCTAAGTGAGCCATTGGAAAACAATTAAAAGAAAGTATTGGAATTAGTAACAAGTATATGTATAGTTTGTCTTGACCTTAAAAGTAATAAGGAAGCACTACAATGAACAAAATGAAAGTGTTAACAAGTTAAGCAAAATTTAAACTAATGACATAACAAAAAAGTGATTAATGTGTAATTGAAATGCAATGTGTAGAATCTAAAGACAAGGACAAGGATATCGTCTAAGAGTGTGAGGAGTGCTACTAGCATCAAAATTAAATGTAAATACAAGCAAAGGAGTCCAAGTGAGTACTTAATAATATAATATGACTTGCGCCATTTGCTTTGAACCTTTGTTGTTCAAACCATAATCATTGAAATATTCCAATTCCTTGATGAGCATGAATTGCCTATTAAATAATGAGCCAATTGATATGATACTTTATGATGACATTTGACTATTGTGAAACTTTCATGTTGAATTCTTAATGTGAATCATTGAATCCTTTACTGTAAACCTTATATGAACTTTGCTATTGATGCCTAATGATAAGCAAAAATACCCTTATGATGTGGGGAAATACATCAGACCATGTGCACTTAGTATAAGCTTGTGAGTAGGGCGAGAGTACCCAACCTCTGTTAGGAGGGAATGCCCAACCGTAAGACCTAATCAGTCTTGCGTAATGTGATACATGTGAGTGAGCAAGGCTTAGGCTGCCACTCTTGAATTTATATGTGTGGGAAGTATTCTACTTCTAAGAAAATATTATTTCTGCTAAAGATGTTGTTTCCATCTCAAATGAGAAATTGAATCATAATGACATCATTAGCTAAAAATCATTATATTGCCATAAAGAGCTCTTCTTGATAATGGCCTTTGTACTCACCATTTATATTGTATTATTATGTACTCACTGAGCTTGTCTCACTCTTTAGTTTTTCAAATTTTTCAGGCAAAGTCGATGAGTCAACAAGGTAAATTCCAAGCCATATTGTTCTGCTTATAAGTTGCTCTGCTAGTTTCAAGTGTTGTGATCTTCACTATAAAGATTATTATTAGAGCTCTATAGTTACTGAAGGGTTAACACTCATATGTATGGGGTGTATATGTAATGTGAATTGTATTGTAATTATTATTATAATGATGTATAAAATACTGAGCATTTGGTTAATAATATGAAATACAACTTTAGAAATTTTACAAGTTGTGTTTGTAAATGGTATTATTAGTTAACAAGGAAATGATAAGCAAGTAATAAGTAATAAGGAAAGGTAATTAGGTTACAATCTTGGAATAAGGTCCTACATGATAGATGGTAAAGGATTATATGTTAAATGGGTTTTTATAGGTTTAGGTAACTTTATGTCTCCCTATGCCCTAGGATTGTCACGAGTCGTGACATTATAGGCAAAAGCAAGTGGAGATATTTTGGATATTAAAAATATGAAAAGAACAAAAGGATGGACTTTTGTGATTGAAAATCAGGCTAATAGGAGTAAAACGAAATTTTTGGACAGCCATGGGGGACCAACCATCATTGAAGCTGGTTGTCATGACCCATCTTTGAGCCATGACTGTCCTAGGGCTTAGGGAGATATAAGGTCACCTAAACTCATAGAACCCTCTTATAAGTTATTAACTGCCAATGAAAACCAAGTTACCCTTATCCTAAGATCGAAACTAAAATAACCATTCCTTATCACCGATTACCATATTAATTGTCTATATGATAAACATTTACCATTTTAAATCCATTTTCATGCTTATCGCTTTTGAACTCCATTTTCCAGTACTTTAGTTTCATCTCACCCAAATATTACTTAAGTGCTTGAAGTAAAATAAAATAGTACCTAACCACACACATGCTAATAATATTCTAAATTATATCATAATTATAGACCTTAACAGTCCATGGAGCTCTATAGTAAAACTTCCAAAATACAACATAATATATACATCATAATGCCAAAAGTAGTAATGCAATTTCCAAGTGAAGACGTAGAACTTGGAATTTACCTTGCTGATCTATCAACTGCCTTGCTGATCTATCAACTGCTTCTGAAAATAAACAACAATGGGATGAGACAAAACTCAATGAGTATAGAATAATATTATGAAGGTTAAACAATGATATATGTCAAATGGTGATTCCTTTTAACAATAAAGTAAAATGGATCAGAAATTTTTCTTATGGAACAATTTTCCCACATATATATAATAGGTATTACATCTTTAGCAGAAATTTTCCTTTCATGGAAATGGTATGTTTCCCCCATAATCAATCGAGTGGCAATATATGCCTTACTCACTCCCACATGCCTAGTCACATGTACAACTGATCAAGTCATATGTACTGGGGACCTTAAACCCTTCCTAGCTAAGGTTCGGATAATCTTTACCCTATCCATGGGTCCATTACCATTATGCACAAGGTCTGATGTATTGCCCCATATAAGATGGGTTTTCTACTTATCATGTTATCATTATAACATTTTACCTTTCTATCCATGAAATGATTTAATGGATAATACATTAATAAACAATTAGGTTCCTATCATTGATCACATTATAAGATCAAAGCAATATAGGCTCAATTGGCCAAGTGCCATAAAGGAATATTTTATTCAATTTGGCTTAATAATCAATAAGGCAGATAATGCTTGCCAAAGAATTGCAATACATTTCAATTAGAAAATGATTTAACATTTATGCTCATATTTAAGGAACAAATTGTATTATATTATTAAGTATTCACCTCTTACTCCTTAGCTCCTATACCGATAGACTCAGTGTAAATTATAGTGAGGCTCCTCGGTATCCTGAGCAATGTCCTTGGCTTTTAATTCTACATATACACCCAAACAAGTGTACATCAAACTCTATTCCTTTAACTGTCTAACCAACTCTAACTATTTCATATAAACATATCATTCCTCAATGTCACAAATCATTTACCCCTTGCTTACACATGTCATAAACCAATTCAATATCTTTTAAATATCCCCCATAACACAGTTAAGGAAACACATGAATACATTTTCAATGATCTTATTATAAGATCACGAATGAGGAAATTCATAAAAATGTTAAATGAAATAATCTAGCAATAAGTTAGAAACACTAGGACAAACTATTCCAATATGGCTAGGAACATAACTACCCACGGGTGAAATCCCAGCTGTGCCTCCACCTATGGGAGGCTACTCGATGAATTTCTAAATTTGTCCTTATCACACTGTTAGAATCCCAGCTATGTGGTCACCTGTGGCTGCTCAACTTCCATTGATTTTCTCATGCTTCCTTTGTTGTTTCTCACTTATTAAACCCTAATTTTTTTTAACTCCCATCCTTATATTCCATCAATTAACATGCAAAACCAATCATTCCTTAAATCTCTCCACTAAAATCAAATAATAGAAATCAAAAGAAAGAAATATATAGTTGCTAGCAATCCATCACTCTTAGGCTAGAAACAAGGAAAGAATCACTTTAGCATAAAATCTTACCTTAAAATGCTTTAAATTTGGTTTTAAGTTGAAGAACAAGTTGAGAGGTTTTAATATTTGGTGAGAATATGATTTTGGTGCTAGGTTACAGATGAAAAGAATTAACATATTTTCACTTTATATGTAAATGAAACAAATGGTGGTGATTTAATCTCACAAGATCAATGGTCACATTTTTGCCTAAGATGGATAGCTAAGATTGATCAAGATGGATGGTTAAGATTGTCCTTAGCCATTCCATGGGCTTGGGCCTTGAGTCCAAAGCCCATTATCAAGCCCACTTGAGCACATTTTCTGAACTCAAATTTTTTTCGTAACTTTTTCCCTTTCCTTTCACTTGGCATTTTAAATCCTACCTTCCCATATTATAATAAACTTAAACAAAGACATATTGCCTCAAATTAATTCAATAAAATATACATGAATATTCACACTTCACAAAAATACACAATCATCTATTTAGCACTAAAGAGGGTTCCTTTCATCCCATCACTATATCATTGGTAATATATTCATAAAAATTCATATTCAATGGTAGTATTATAACTCTAATGAGGTATGAAAACCTTGGGTATTACACTGGTGGATCGAACGGATGTCACCAACTTAGTTGGTAGATCCACCAGTCCAAGCAGCAGAGCCATTTTCTAGATTTTTAGATTTTCAGTTCAGTTTTTGAGACTTTTAAGATTCTAAAAAAAATATTAATCAATATCAGTGGATTCAAAATAATTACCAGGCAGTTTGGCAGTTAGCTTTAGAGAATAGTTAGTCGATTTTTGGAAAATACTGTTTGGTACAGAATTTTTCTATCAAGACTAGAGTGATGCCAGTCAGTTCGAAAAATTAGGTATCCTTATAGTATTATGCCTAAAAGCCCATTTTTTCTTAGGGGTATTACCCTTACTCCCCTGCAAGGGGCACTATCCTTGACTCCTGCTCATTAACCAGCTAGTGAGATCATTGTACTAGTTCTACATAATGTATAAATCTTAGTAGGTGCCAAACTATGGTCGCATCATGAGAGTGTAAAATTGAGGGTTCACAACTACCCCATTATCAAAATTATCTTATTTGTAAGGTGATTTTGATGATAGTGAAGTGGGGAGAATGGATGGTATAAGGAACCAAAGTGATGTATAGGTCAGTGCTTAGACATGTTTGGGTGAGAGATATGATCTAAAAGGAAGATGGAGAAAGAAACCATAGGTATGTTTAAGCAATAAGAAACCATAGTTACATTTAAGTAATTGTTCCTAAACATTTATAAGTGGAGAATGTGACTGACTTTGATAATAGATGGAAAAATGGGCCATATAGATGTTTAAGTGATTGTCTCTATGTATTTTTAGGTGAAAACTGACTAATCAATGAAAGCGAAAATAAAAACTAGAGGGATGTCTAGGTTAATGGCTAGATACGTCTAGGTGAGGGATGTGGCTGACTTGGATAAAAAGGCGAAGAAGGAAACCAAAGGGACATTTATAGGTGATCATTTCTAAACATTTATAAGTGGATTGATTACTCATGGTAACTTTAAGAGATTTTGCATGATTAGCATCAGAATTACTTATCTCTTAAGTTAGTTTGATGAGTATGAACCTAGATGGCCATGGTAAGATAAGATGAAAGCTGATTATCACGAATTAATTTGGGTAAAAAGATGGTTACCACAATTAGGATCGAGTGAAAGGTTTTTACCATGATCAAAATCAGATGAAAGTTAGTTAAGACGGTCAAAATCATGTGAAAGATTATTACCATGGTTAAGGTCAAGTGATGCATGGCTGCTTAGCTTGAAAGTGTAGTTAGAATGGTACCATAGTTAGAATACAGGCAAAAGATGGTTACCACAATTAGGATCAAGTAAAGGATGGTTGTTTATCTTAAAAGCATAATCAAAATGGTACTATGGTTAGAATAAGGTGAAAGATTATTTAGGATTAGGTGAAGGACGACTACTTAGTTTGGAAGTATAGTATTGTGAACCCTTCAATTTGCACCTTCAGACGATTAGCACTTGATTACAAACCCATAGAATCAAACTAGGCCCAAATCATATCAAAAATGGATGAGAACAGATCAAAAATAAGGTGCAGTAACCCGCGGGCCAACTGCAATAGCTTGGGCCAAAAACAAGGCTTTATGGTTGTCGTAGGGAGCTATACGGTTACCACAGCCTAGGATAAATTACTGCAGTGCATTTTTCCTTATTCCCACACCACAAATTCATAGTTTTGAACCCCCCAAACTTCTCTTATAAATGCCTTGCACCTCCTAGCAACTTCAACACACAGTCACATGCTTCTATACTCTTCCTAAAGCTTTCTAAACCCTATTCAGGCCTTCTAATAATCAAAACCCTCTTTCTAAACCTCCAAATCTCCAAAAATCCCATTCCAAAACCTCTTCCATCACATAAAACCTTATTCATAAGCTTCCTAATCCCCTCAAACCCCATTCATCAGCCTCCTAATCACCTTAAACCCTATCCTTAAGCCTTATAATCACCTCAAAACCTATCTTTAAGCCTCATAATCAAGAAAAGTTGCAATTGAAGTTCTTTCTTTCTAAGGGAATTCATTGTACTCAAGCAAAAGTGATCTAAAGTCTTTCCTTCAAAAAGAGTTTGTGCTATTCAAAAGTCCTTCTTCCAAACGGAGTGTTATGCTATCCCTAAGGTGAAACTTATATCCAATGTCAAGCTCATTCCCTACATTCCTTATCGCTGAAAGCCAAATGTAAAAGTTCTTTCCTTTTCCTTTTCAATTCCAATTTTAAGATCTAAATCTAAAAAGATCTAAATTTTGCTAATTAAAATCTTATATAATTAACAAATTCCTAAGCCCTTAAAATCAATCAAAACATGAAAACAAAGGCAATGACTTAAAAATCCCTCCTTTGCAAGAAGGACGATCTGCATGGGGTTTGCTTCCCATTCAAAAGGGATACATAGGCATGCTGTCTCTAAGGCATTTAACTCCATTAAAATCAATAACTTCTTCTCTCTATCACCTTTTAAACATAGTTTATGGTCAAAATTGCTTTTCTTAAATAAAAACTACAAACATTAATTATTTTACAATTATTTTATTTTTTTTCTTAATTTAGTTGTTTAGATCATATTTGGGAAAATGTGTGCTTTTCCTAGAACCCACAAGGGCTAGAGGAAAGATCCCTTAATTTTGACATTTTGATTTGTAATAGTTTTAAGTAGTTTTCCTTTATTTTGCACATTTTGTAATTGTCATTATCTCATATTTGCCATGAATTGCATGAATAATATTTGTTTCATGCATCATGTTATATCTGTCTGTGCATACATAAAATCTTCTTTTTTACAAAAGCTATTTTGTATTTAAGCCAAACTAATTTTTTGTATTGTTTTAACCAAAATCTAGTCCCTAAGCACTCTTTGATCATTTAAAGATTAGTGCTTGTTCTTGGGTTAAATGGTATAATTTTGGAGATGATCAAATTGGATTTTTCTTTTAATTTTCCCAACTAAAATAAACAAAATTAAAGTGGCGACTCCTTTTTCAAATTACAATTTGCAAAATATAATTTTCTGAACTCATAGCGGGTTCCAATCATGATGTTTCTCCCAAAAGGCATTTTCAATTCCCTTTAGTGGATCAGGTTAGTGCTCGGGCAAGGTCTCACAGTTGGCGACTCTACTGGGGACTCTAAAATCTTTTTTAAAATAAAAGATGAAAGTGGACTACTCTTAGTAAAACAAAAGTTTGGCTTTTAGTATAAGATAGCTTTTCATGCATCACTACATTGGACTCCTCGTCCAAAACCCTAGTTTCTTAGGGAAATAAAGGATAGAAAGTCACATCGAGTGGGCAACTTTCCTTAGTTCTGCTTGCTAATAGTGAAATCATCCAGCCCACGATGTATCCTCTGATCATTGTAGAGGTGTAATGAGTATGCAAGTACCGTTGAACCCATGCGAGACTCCTTAACTCATGTGGTTAGTTATATCACATTTCTAGTGTGACTGTCACATCACAACTTCTAAGATATGGTGGTCCTAGAACATGGAGAGACATAAGGTCACCCACGCCCGTAGAACCCACTTATACATATATAAATACCACCTAGGATCATACCGAAACCCCATACATTAACTTAAAAAATTTTTTATAAAGGAAAAACCTTAAGTTGCATAAGTTAAAAAAAATATACTTTAATACAATCCATAAGGAAATAATAATAAAACTCTAAATAAAGTCACCAGCATAATATTCCAAAATAAAGTTCCTATAATAACTCCTAGAGTGTCTAAGGACTCAACATAGTATGGTATTATTAGAACTTTGACAAGGGAATTTCCCAAGCAGAGTAGGTAGCTTGAGTGATCACCTTGCCTCCTCATAATGCTCACCTAGAACCATACAAGGAAGAAAGGGTTAGATAGATGATCTCAATGAGTAAATTGATAGCAATAAGTGCCCTAGGAGCCATATAATAGTTACATAATAGTAGATATTAATTCCCAATGGCATGATAATATATTCATAATGTGAGAAGGGTTTCATATTATTGAATATAGTCTTTAAGTATTTGTAAAAGAACCTATTCTCAAGTGTTGAGAATATGGGAGATGGATCGCTATTGTACAAATATTTTAAATATGTTCATAGTCATATGATTAATGATTAGTCATCATTAATTCTGGAAGACCATCACCTCTATTTGTTTTCAATAATCAATATGTGATATTGTGAGGCCTCGCCCGAGCATCGGTCTAATCTGCCGAGGGATCGAAATGCTCATCGGGAGAAACTCCACGATTGGAACTCGTTGTGAGTTTAGAAAATTGATTTTTTGTATTTTGAAAGTTGAAAAGTGAGTCGCCACTTTAATTTATTTATTTTAATTGGGAAAATTAAAGAAAACCCAACATGATTGACTTCAAAACAATTTGATTTATCCCAATGAAAAAATGCACTAATCCGCGAGTGACCAAGGAGGGCTCGGGGATCAGGTTTTGGTAATTACACAATTAAGAAAAAAATAGATTTTCTTTAGTTTGGCTAAAATTGCAAAGTAACTCTTAAAAATGAATTTTTTGTGTATGCATGAATAGGAATATAATGATGAATGATACAGATATACATATATATATGATGAGATGGAATGACAATAAATAAGCAAGATAAAACCTACTTAATTATTACAATATCAAAAATAATTGAAATAAAGGTGATCTTTCCTCTAGCCCTTATGGATACTAGGAAAAGCACACATTCCCCAACTAACTATAAAATAAAGTCATAAATAAAAGATTGATACAAATAAATCAAACTAAAAAGGAAAACAATATTGATAAAAGGATTTTGGAGTTGATGCCCTTCAGAATGGCAGCCTGCGTATCTTATCGAATAGGAATCAAATCCCACGCAGTTCTCCCTTCTTGTGAAGGAGGGGTTTTGAAAATGGGTTGGTTTGCTTATTAACTTAATTTTGATTCTTAAATTAATAAGTTTTTAGATCTTTTTAGTTTTAGACCTAAAGAGAATTCTAGATGTGAATTTAGAACTTTAAAAATAAAGAAGGATTATACCTTTGCTTTTATTGGCTTTCGAACGAATGGAATGAGTTTTACTCCGAATCTCAACTCCACTTTGAATTCAAAAGAAACTTGGAATCTAGATCTAAAAAAATAATAAGTGTATTAGTATAAGAAAGGATTTATGCTTTGGAATATGTCTCAATTGCTTTGGAATGCGCTGGAATGTCTCAAATGAGCTCGAAATGTATTGGAATGCGTCCCAAATGAGGTTGGAGGAGGCTCTATTTATAGAGCTGCCAGAGGGGGTTCTGGTGGTATAGACGGTGGCGTCGGCTAGGCACGGGCGGTATGGCAGATGCATCGGCCATCTGCCAGCATCAAATCGGTGCTGCCCACGGCAGTATGGCAGGAGTGCTGGCCTGCCGGGGCCATGAAATGCGTGCTGCCTTCTGGGTAGCATGGCAGGTGTGCCTCTCGTATGGTTTGACCTGTTTTCGTCCGTTTTAGGCCCGTTTCAGTTTCGATTTGAGCTCAATTTGATCCTATGGGTTCATAACTGAAAGACGGTCGGCTGGAGGTAAAAGATTTAGGAAATTTATTTTTCAATGGGGCACTGCCCTGTACCCCGCAAGGGGCGTTACCCCGTACCCCGCAAACAGTCGATTTGAGTGGGACCGTCGTATGCGTAGTGCCTTATTCTTAGTAGGTGTCAAGCTGTAGCCAAATCAGGAGGTGCAAATTTAAGAGTTCACAGCTACCCCCTCATCAGAATTGGCTTTAAGGAAAAGGCAATTCTAATAACAGTGAACCCTGGGAAGAGATGCTATATTAGACTTTGGGCTTGTGCTCTTGCAACATCAAATTTTTAGCTTATATATTCTTTTGCCATATCAGATTCTAGGCTATACCATGTCAGATTTTGGGTTATACCATGCCAGACTCTAGGCTTGTGATATCTGCTTGTGCTTATCATGTATGAGGACATTCATGTTTTATGCAAATTGAAACTTATGAAGGATAAACATGGTCTAAAGATATTAACCTGTTGGGAGAGGGCCCATAGGATAAATGAGATTTTGCCAATGGCTATTGGTTTGACCTTGGTATTGGATGTGAGAATGGTAATCTTTAATTAAGGCTATATGTCCAGCCTAATTGTTTGGAGATAAAGATGCTCTAGTGAATTTTAATCAAGGCTATCTTTTTTGCCTAGACTTTGAAAGATTTGGAGATTTGGTCCACCTAGGGAATTCAAATTGGTTTAGCAAGGCCATCTGTTCGGCCCTACTATTGGGGAGATTATGATCAAAGTTATCTGTTTGACTTTGATGTTTGGGAAGATTGGGATCAAAGCTATCTGTTTGGCTTTGGTGGTTAGGAGGATTATAATCAAAACTATCTGTTTGGCTTTGGTGGTTGGGAAAGTTGGGATCAAAGCTATCTGTTTGGCTTTGGTATTAGAAGGATTGGGATCAAAGCTATTTGTTCAGCTTTGGTGTTGGGAGGATTATAATCAAAACTATCTGTTTGGCTTTGATGTTAGAAAAGCTGGGATCAAAGCTATCTATTCGGCTTTGGTGTTAGAAGGATTGGGATCAAAGCTATCTATTCGACTTTGATGTTAGATTTATAGAAGGTTATGTCTCTAAAAGACGAGGAGTGTGGGAATGTCAACATGGGTGGCTCGACTTGGTTTGCCCATTGAAAGTTATGGTTGAGGATTAATCCTTGTAGGGAAAGGTCTTGGCTAAGGAGGGTAGGCCTAGTTTAGGAAATCCATTTGAAAGGCTTAGTCTGATTTTGCCTTAAGAGAGATCATGGGCTTCATAAATGTAGGCCTTTTGGGAGTGGGCTTCTTGGTTTAGGCTTTATGATGAAGGCTTTTGGATTTAGACTTCATGGCAAAGGCTTTTTGGGAGTGGGCTTCATGGAGAAGGCTTTTTAGGAGTGGGCTTCATGGTGAAGGCTTTTGGATCTAAGCTTCATAGTGAAGGCTTTTTGGGAGTGGGCTTCATGGTGAAGGCTTTTGGATCTAAGCTTCATAGTGAAGGCTTTTTAGGAGTGGGCTTCATGGTGAAGGCTTTTGGATCTAAGCTTCATGGCAAAGGCTTTTTGGGAGTGGGCTTCATGGTGAAGGCTTTTGGATCTACGCTTAATGGCAAAGGCTTTTTGGGAGTGGACTTCATGGTGAAGGCTTTTTGGTTTAGGCTTTATGATGAAGTCTTTTTGGGAGTGGGCTTCATGGAGAAGGCTTTTTGGGAGTGGGCTTCATGGTGAAGGCTTTTGGATCTAAGCTTCATGGTGAAGGCTTTTGGGTCATGTGCTTCTTAACGAAGGCTTCTTCATTTGAAGGTAGGTTGAAACTTCTGGATTTAAGCTTCTTGATGAAGGCTTTTGGATTTAGGCTTTTTAACGAAGGCTTCTGGATTTGAGCTTCTTAATGAAGGCTTTTGGATTTTGGCTTCTTGATGAAGGCTTTTTTGGGCTTTTTGATGAAGGCTTTTGGATTTGGGCTTCTTGATGAAGGCTTTTGGGTTTAGGCTTCATGGCGAAGGCTTTTAGATTTGGGCTTCTTTATGAAGGCTTTTTGGGAGTGGGCTTCATGGCAAAGGCTTTTGGATTTGGGTTTCGACTTCTAGTTTTGCCAAGAAAACTACATTTAAAGATGATGAGCCCTGATAGACTTGGGAATTTTGGTTCTACTCATTTTGAGATGATGCCAAGGAATGGGTGGTATATGGTATGATTTGCCAATGAGGCTTGGGATAGAACAATATGATTTCATAAAGTTTGAGAACGGTTTTGAAGGTAGGCTAAAACTTCTGAAAAGAATAATGGAGGTTGCATGATTTTGCTTTTTGAAGCATGAATCATGGAAAAAAGCAAGTCAAGCTTTTCTTGTTGTTTGAGATTGAAGAGACTCTTGGAGTGACACTTAATTGTAAATTGCACTAGTTGAAACAAAGAGCCCTTAGGAATGGCAAAAGGGCTAGTGGAAGAAGATAAATTGGGGATCATACTTCCAAATGGGAGATAAGGATGTGATAGACTAGAGACATGTATGAGGGATTGTGCCTTAGCTCTTTAAGCTAAGCGATAGGACAGATTGACAGATGATGACATTTTTGGGAAGACATGCCCCCATTACAAGATAAGAGCATAGAAGATTGTATATCCTTTAGAGAATAAACCTCTGGTTAGGAAGGATGACAGATTGATTGAAGATGATTTGATAACTTTGTACATAAGGAAAGATGACTTGGATGAGCTTTCTCTCTCTCTCTCTCTCTTTCTCAGCTCTAACTTTTGCCTAAGTTGTCCTTTTTGGGTTTTCAGCTTAGCAAGCTTGCATTTAGGAGAAAACATTCCACCATGATTTGGGTTGTTGCTTTGAGGGGCCCTTTGAATTCTAGATTTGACAAAGGTCTTTTTTGAACTTGTTGACCTTGTTGAGGTGCATTGTTTGATAACCTAATGTGCAATAGGCAATTCCATTTGATTTGCTCTTTATGCTTCAACTATTTGACCTTCTTTTATTAGGTGCAATTGTTGATGGCACCTCAAATTCTAACATGTGCTAATAGTGGTGGATTTGACTGTTTGTTTATTTCTCTCTTTTGTTCTCTTTTTCTTTTTCTCTTTTTTTTTTATTTTTTATGGCTCATCCATGCTGGACTAAACAAGAAAGACGAAAAGAAAATGTATGTGCATTACTACAATGGAAACTTTATTGCAAGATGACAAAAGAAACCGCTATAGTCTACGTGAATAAAGAAAAATAAGACGACAGACTTCGACTCAGATTTGGCCTCAGACTTGGACTCAGGTTTAGACTTGGAATTTAATCTTAGACAAGTCAGATTAGCTAAACTTGAACTTACTCCATGACATGCCTTCTAGGGCTGAGGTGAGGTGGGGTTGAGTTAGAACTAGATTCCTTATCACTGTTTAGGTCGGTGGTGTGGAATTCAGCTTGAAATGATGTACTTTGGATGCAATCCTCAACTTTTGATGTAGTTGCAACCAAAGCTCTGAAGGTGGGTAGGTATTGTGTTAACAAATGTGTTCTATAGGCAAGAAGTAGATTCTTGACAATGATATCTACTTGTTCTTACTCGGTTGGCCTGTTTACCATTTGAGCAGCTTTAGCCCTCCACCTTGTAAGGAACATGGAAAAGGACTCATTTGGAAGTTGCTTTGTGGTTTCTAAGTCCTTTCTTGTAATGTCCATTTCACTATTGTAGTGGTACTGTTCAACAAATGCCTTGCAAATGTCCTCCCAAGTCTGTTTTTGGGTATCATCCAAGTTAATGAACCATTTTAGGGTAGGATCAGTAAGAGTTTGCTGAAAGAGTTAAGCAAGGAGCTCATTGTTGATACTAAAGGGGATGCATTGCCCCATATACATCTTTAAATGGATCTTGGGGCAAGTGGTACCATCAAATCTGTCCAAATTCGGCATCTTGAACTTTGGTGGAACTCTTGCATTGGGAAATAAGCTCAGAGAGCCTGTATCAACTAGGTTTTCTTTCTTCTTCAGATTCTTCATCATTTTTTCCATGTGCTTCACTTTTTCCATGAAGGCTTTGATTTCAGGGTTGACTTCCTTCCTTCGGAAAGGATCCGCAGGTCGGGAAGTGAGAGTAGGGGTGAAATTTGGTGGTTAAACTATCATGGGTTGATAGAGTAAGTTGCTTCTGAGGAATTTAGGTGATAAAATAGGTAGTGGTGGAATGATGTCGGTGTTTGCAGGTTCTTTGTCTTTGGATTCAACATTGGAAATGGATCCATAAACAGGATAAAAGGCGAGTTTTAGGTCAGGTTTGAATGGTTTTGGGTCAGTTGGGTTTTGAGCTAGGGAGGCCTGTTCTAGCATGGTACGGACATCCTCCATGATAGCCCTCCTTTGAGCTTTGAGCATGTCTTGGAAAAGGGCTTCTTGCCTCTTCATCATAGTTTCTTAGTGTTTAGAAAGTTTAGCAAAAAGCTCGTCAAAGATTTCATCAGCTCTGGTAGTAGTGACTTCATCTTCGGCAACAGACATCTTGTCAACCTTTGAAAGGGAAAAGGAACTGGGTTAGTATCCAGCTTTAGAAAAAAAAAAGGTTATGGGGAGGTGTGACAAACCAAAAGATCTTAGGTTTAATGATAGTGGATGACAGTGTCTTGTGGTTAGGTTGACTATGTATGGGTAAAGATGAGGGTAGAGGTGTATGATGTTAACTAGGTATGTACTTATCTAAGGGAGCTAGGTCAGATTTTAGCTTTGGGTGGCTAGATTAGATTTTAGCTTTGAGTGGCTAGATTAGAATTTAGCTTGGGATGGCTAGGTCAGATTTTAGCTTTGAGTAGCTAGGTCAATTTAGCTTGGGGTGGCTAGGTCAGATTTTAGCTTTAAGTGGCTAGATCATAATTTAGCTTTGGATGATTGGGATTGTGATTCATGAATGGTTTACCATGGGCTTAAGGATAGCATGACCATGGATTTTGGAATTGGGTATGGATGTACCATGGATTTGGATGTTGGGTGGACCATGGATTTGGTGATAGTTGGATAATGGGTTAGACTAGATCATGGACTTAGATGGTCCATAGGTTTGGATAGTGATGTAAGAGATGAAACCTAGTTAGCATTTAATTTAGGTAAGGATAAGAGTGATGCTAAGTTAGTATTTAGTTTTGGTAAGGATGGTTAAGGATAATGCTATATCAGTGTTTAGCTTAGGTACGAACTATAAAAGATGAAAGCTAGATCAGTGTTTAGCTTGGGTAAGAGTTGTGAAAGATGAAAGCTAGGTTAGTATTTAGCTTGGGTAAGAATTATGAAAGATGAAGCTATGTCAGTGTTTAGCTTGGGCTAGGTTAGTGTTTAGCTTGGATAAGAATTATGGAAAAGGATGAGGGTACCATAGATGGGTTTATTTTTACCATGAGTTTGACATGGGTTTGGATAAGACTGGATCATAGGTTTAGGTGAACCATGAGTTTTGGGCTTTGACCATAGGTTTAGGTGGACCATAGGCTTTGGGTCTCGACCATAGGTTCAGGTGAACCATGGGCTTTAGGTGTTGACCATGGGTTTAGGTGGACCATGGTCTTTGGGTGTTGACCATGGGTTTAGGTGGACCATGGGCTTTGGGTTTCAACTATGGGTTCAGGTGAACCATGGGATTTGGGTATTGACCATAGGTTTAGATGGACCATGGGCTTTGGGTCTTGACCATGGGTTTAGGTGGACTATGGGCTTTGGGTGTGAAGGTGTTTTGATAGGTTTTTAACTCTTCACAAGGTTCAAGCTATACATGCATGTATGCATGAATAAGAAGGTTTCATGATAATGATATACCAAGTACAGTATTATGGTGCATAAAATCTTAAAGGAAGGTTTTATGTGTCATTACCTAAAAAGGTTAGGATGGTTTGAAGGGAACCCATCACACTAGAGATGCGATATACCTAACCACATGTGAGACAAGGAGCCTCGCGTGGGTCCAATGGTACGTGCATACTCGTTACACCTCTAAAAGGATTAGAGGATACGTCGTGGGATGGATGATTTCACTATCGGCAAGCAGACCTAAGGAAGGTTACCCACTCGATGTTACTTTCTATCCTTTGTTTTCCTAGAAGCTAGGTTTTTTCTGCGGACTAGGAGTATGATGTAGTGATGTATGAAAGAGTTATTTTGTATTTAAAGCCAAACTTGGCATTTTACCAAAAGCAATCCACTTTATCTTTTATTTGAAAAAGACTTTAAGTCCCCAGCAGAGTCGCCAACTGTGAGGCCTCACCCGAGCACCGGTCCAATCCGCCGAGGGATCGAAATGTTCATTGGGAGAAACTCCATGATTGGAACTCGTTGTGAGTTCAGAAAATTGATTTTTTGTATTTTGAAAGTTGAAAAGTGAGTCGCCACTTTAATTTATTTATTTTAATTGGAAAAATTAAAGAAAACCCAACATGATTGACTCCAAAAATAATTTGATTTATCCCAATGAAAAAATGCACCAATTTGTGAGTGACCAAGGAGGGCTCAGAGATCAGGTTTTGGTAATTACACAATTAAGAAAAAATAGATTTTCTTTAGTTTGGCTAAAATTGCAAAATAACTCTTAAAAATGAATTTTTTGTGTATGCATGAACAGGAATATAATGATGAATGATACAGATAAACATATATATATGATGAGATGGAATGGCAATAAATAAGCAATTTAAAACCTACTTAATTATTACAATATCAAAAATAATTGAAATAAAGGGGATCTTTCCTCTAGCCCTTATGGGTACTAGGAAAAGCACACATTCCCCAACTAACTATAAAATAAACTCATAAACAAAAGATTGATACAAATAAATCAAACTAAAAAGGAAAACAATATTGATAAAAAGATTTTGGAGTTGATGCCCTTCAAAATGGCAGCCTACGTATCCTATCAAATAGGAATCAAATCCCATGCAGTTCTCCTTTCTTGCGAAGGAGGGGTCTTGAAAATGGGTTGGTTTGCTTATTAACTTAATTCTAATTCTTAAATTAATAATTTTTTAGATATTTTCAGTTTTAGATCTAAAGAGAATTCTAGATGTGAATTTAGAATTTTAAAAACAAAGAAGGATTATACCTTTGCTTTTCTTAGCTTTCGAATGAATGGAATGAGTTTTTCTCCGGATCTCAACTCCACTTTGAATTCAAAAGAAACTTGGAATTTGGATCTAAAAAAACAACAAGTGTATTAGTATAAGAAAGGATTTATGCTTTGGAATATGTCTCAACTGCTTCGGAATGCGCTGGAATGTCTCAAATGAGCTTGAAATGTATTGGAATGCGTCCAAAATGAGGTTGGAGGAGGCTCTATTTATAGAGCTGCCAGAGGGGGTTTCGGCGACATGACAGCAGCATCGGCGCGGCATGGGCAGCACGGTAGATGCGCTGGCTATTTGTCATACCGCCTGTCTGCCGGCATCAATTTGGTGCTGCCCACGGCAACACGGCAAGAGTGCCAGCCTGCCGGCAGCATGAAATGCATGTCGCCTTTTGGGCGGCACAGCAGGCATGCCTCTCGTGTGGTTAGACCTGTTTTCGTCCATTTCGGGCCCGTTTCAGTTTTGATTCGAGCTCAGTTTGATCCTGCGGGTTTATAACTGAAAGACGGTTGACTAGAGGTGAAAGATTCAGGAAATTTATTTTTCAACGAGACACTGCCCCGCACCCCGCAAGGGGCGCAGCCCCCTTGACCCCTGCCCGTTAACCGGCTAGCAGGACCGCTGTATGCGTAGCGCCCTATTCTTAGTAGGTGTCAAGCTATAGCCAAATTAGGAGGTGCAAATTTGAGGGTTCACAAATACAAATGATTATAGAGGTAGTGAGTCTCATGCTGCTTGACATGTAATGTCGATATAACCATATGGATATTCATAGGATGAATAGTCAAACTGTGACGTTGGATGATAATAATATGGGGTTTTGCTACTTATCAATTATTTATCATCTAAGTCATAATAGTGCATATAATCCTTTGACTTGAGGGATACTAGATCTCATATATAGGAAGTTAGAATTTATTACTGCTTAGATAGACTACTATTCATGTACGGATATATGGCATGTGATGGTTCTAATTTATTATGTATGGAGATAAGTGATTGCCAAGATAGAATTTATTACCTCAAGTGAACGAGATTAAGATCCTATGCTATCTGGTTATTCTTGATACTAAAGTTCTTAGCCAAGACAATGAGATTCACTAGAAAGAGTTTTTAGTAGGAATATAATATCATCAAGAACTAGAACCAAGATAAGGACATAGAATCAAGGCACATTAGGGTTTGACATAAACCATTACCCTAGCCAAAATTGGGATCTTTAATGAAGGCATTCTAGTGCATGATGAGTTATGATTGATGATCCATATGATGTTTAAAGTTATCAACTATAAACATTCATTTCTAATTAGGTAGTCATAAGATAGAATGCTAGCTATCCCTCACAACCTATGGGACAAAGTGTGAAGTGGGAATTTCACATTAGTAGCGAAAAATGTTTTCTCATTCCCATTGCTAATTAGACATGAACCTCAAAAGTCACACACCCAATGGTGATCACCTTCCAAGTGTAAAAGGTTTACCATAATAATTAATCAAAGTGTTTAATTAATTAATTAGTGGTAAAATGATTAAACATGTAATTAAATTTACAAGAACCCTGGTATGTCATGATGTTTAATCTATGAAGGTTTCTATTCAATTAAATCTTAATTTGTATATGATGCAAATGAGAAAGTTTAAATTAAAAATTGATTTGGACTAAATCAAAGACTTAATTTTAAGCTTACTAAAAACTCTTAACACGAGATGTGGCCTAAGCCCATATGTGATATGGTTAAGAGGCAATTTAGAGGTTAGAGAAAACTCACTATTCATAAGCCCATATGATGGGTTTAGGGGTTAGAGAATTTCCTACTAAGGTTAAAATTATAATTACATCTTTTAGCTAATGGAAATGTCCATTTTAGCCCTAAAGGATAAAATGATCATTTCACCATTTGAAGAAGAAAAGTCAACTTTGCCCCTTCACCAAATGGTGAACAAGAAGAATGTAAAAGGACATTTAAGTCTTAGCGAAGATTCAAGTGTTAAGTGTAATACCTAAGGTTTTCATAGCTTATTAGAGTTATAATAATTCCATAAAGTATAAATTTTTATAAGTATAGTACCAATGATATAGTGATGGGATGAAAGAAACTCTTTTTGGTGCTAAGTGCATGATTGTGTATCATTATGAAGTGTGAATGTTTATGTATGTTTTATTGAATTAATTTAAGACAATATGTCTTAGTTTGAGTTTATTATGATATGGGATGGTAGTATTTGAAATGCCAAGTAAGAAGGAAAGGAAAAAGTTATAAAAAAATTTTGAGTTTGGAAAACGTGTTAAGATGGGCTTGTTAATGGGCTTTGACTCAAGGCCCAAGCCCATAGAATGGCTAGCCCACCAAGGTCCAAATTTAGTAGGACTTAACTAAACTAAGGTTAGAATAAGTTAACTGAGGGTCAGGGTGAGGTTAGGTTAGATTAGTCACCATTTTGGATGATAGCCATCTTTGTTGACTTTTGTCAACTTTAACACCTAAGCTAATTCACTTTCCCATCACCATATCCATTTGCATTTTGGTGATTATGGAACTCATCATTATGGTGCGAAGTCACCATACACCTAAGGGCAATCTTAACCATCCATCTTGATCAATCTTAACCATCCATTTTAGGCAAAAATGTGACCATTGATCTTGTGAGACTAAATCACTACCATTGATTTCATTTACATATAAAGTAAAAATATGTAAATTCTTTTCATTTGTAACCTAACATCAAAATCAGTTTCTTACCAAAGACTAAAATCTCTCAACTTGTTCTTCAACATAGGACCAAATTTAAAGCATTTCAAGGTAAGATTTTATGTTTAAGTGTTTCTTTCCTTGTTCCTAACCTAAGAGTGATGAGTTATTAGCAAATATATACTTTTCTTTTGTTTTCTATGGTTTGATTTTGATGGAGGGATTTAAGGGAGGACTATTTTTGCATGTTAGACGAGGGAATATAAAGATGGGAGGAACTTGGGGTTTAATAAGTAAGAGATAACAATAAATCATGAGAAGATCAACAGGAGTTGGGCAGACACGGGTGACCACACCACTGGGGTTCCAGCCGTGTGATGAGGAAAATTTAGAAATTCATCTAGACGCCTCCCACAGGTGGAGGCACGATTGAGGTTTCACCTATGGGCAGTTATATTTTTGGCCATATTGAATTAGTTGACCTAATGTTTGTGACTTATTACTAGATTATTTCATTAACATTTTTATGAATTTCCTCATTTGTGATCCTAAAATAAGATCATTGAGAATGCAATTAGATGATGATGTTACATGTGTTTCCTTAAATATGTTATGGGGGATATTTAAAGGATATTGAATTAGCTTATGACATATGTAAGCAAGGGGTAGATGATATGTTCATATGGAATAGTTAGAGTTTGGTTAGAAAGTTAAACTTTTGTTCCTGATCCTATTTGGGTAGCTAAGATGAAGGTTAGGAATGAAGAGATTATGGGAGAGCTACACATGTTATGAGATGAGGTACTTAATTTGAGAAGGATAATGAGGGACTTGAAGTCAGAACTGGCAAGGGTTAGTAATATGCATAGGAATCTAAAGGTAGACCCAATTCCACCTTTTAGGGATTTGATTCCTAGATTTCCCGAGCATCTGTGTGCTGCATGTGGGAGATTTGACCACTATGAGGAGAGGTGTTCTATGAGGAGACATTTCTTATCCTCATCTATAATGTCTACAGGTCGTAGGCAGGTGGGGCCGAGAGAGAGAGAGGCCTTCAATGATGAGAGGGACTCTGAGGGTTAGTGAGATAGATCATGGATGAGTATACCATGATCACATTTTGGGTATGGTATGGTTTATATGTATAAAAATAATATGGATGATCTAAAATTAGGGTGACTAAAAGAATGCTATAGTATGTAGTACTTGTACATAGGTGTGTAAATTATAAAATAAAGGAATAACGATGAATATGTTTATATGGAAATGGTTATGTGTGATAATGATTTTGTTTTATGAATTACATGCAATGGCTAAATGGTATAGGCATGATTAATGAGATGATATAAGTAAGGTAAATTGGTAATTCCTATATATGTGAAAAATTGTATATGTTGAATATTAAAATTGTGATGTGTGAATGACATTGTGTATGTTGTTTTCAGCATAGATGTTGCCCCATGGGTTTGCTTAGCTAGAGGGATAGGGGTCCCAAGAAGTTGATAGCATTGTTCCAGATGTAGCATCTAATGCTGCTTCTATTCAAAATACCAATCGAGAATCTTCCCGATCAGGGCAGCATACTGCAAGTGGTGGAGAACGAGGACCACCAATGGATATGGAAGCATTATGACAAGAATGTGAAGCGATGAGACAGGAACTTTTGGAATTAAGGCATCAACGTCACAAAGTTCCACCACCACCTATGTTGCCACTTGCACCATAAGTGGATGATGTACCTCCCATCTTACCACGAGCACCATGTAGGGTGAGGAGGTGAATGTTATCGGGAGAATGAGCTACGATGCATGATCTAAAGAAGTTCAAACTGCCAGAATTTTCAGTGGAAAAAGGGGAGGATCCCCAAAAATTTTTAGAGGAAATGGACAAGATAGCCTAGAGGATGACATGTTCTGATGAGAAATTGATCGAGTTGATAGGAGTTCAACTTCAGAGTGATTTATAGGGTTAGTTTCAAAGGAATATTGAAGAGCGATATTGTATAAAGATGATCCACCTACTTGGGAAGAGTTCAAACAGGAGTTTTCTATCTGAAGGGGAGAGATAGAATCGTGCACTTCAGTTTGAACAATTGAAGTAGAGGCCTAGGATGTTAGTATCAGAGTATGCTTGGGAGTTTAAAAGGTTGAGCAAGTATGCCACTCATATCGTACCAACGGAAGTAAGTAAAGTTGATCGATTCCATCAAGAATTGGTAGCTCCATTATATCATGTCCTAGTGGCCATTAAGTTTCCCACCATGGCCAAATTGGTTGAAAAGGCTAAGCTCATGGAGGTGAGGCACAAGGCAGAAAAAGCGAAACAGATGGAAAGGGATCAAAGACAGAAGAATAAGAATAGGGGACTGAGTAATCAGTAACAAGGTAGTTTTGGTCAGAATAGGGATTCGAAGTAGACTTTCATTGTTTCCAACCCTTTCCAACCTCGAGGAAGTGGACAGAATCAATTTCAGGCTAGTAGTGGTCCAATGGCATCTACACTGAGTAATGCGAGTAATTCAGCTATTCCCATATGTGTTTTATGTGGAAGGCCACATAAGGGATGATGTAGGAGAGCCTCGAGAGCATGTTTGAAATGCAGTTAGATGGGGCATTTCACTAAAGATTGTCCATAGACGGTCAATCAAAGAGCAATGACAGTAGTGCCACAACCTGAAGACTATGGCCAAAGAGGACAAGGAAGAGGATCAGGACAATCCTCGAGTAATGTCAAAGCTACGAAGAGCAGGGGTCGAGGAAGAGTGTATGCCCTCAATCAACAAGAAGCAGGAGCTTCAAATAGTGTTGTTACAGGTATTGTTTCTATTCAGTTTATAAGTGCTAGTTACTTGTTTGATTTGGGTGTGACACATTCTTTTGTTTCACCTTATTTTGCTAGGAAATTAGGAAGGGATAAGGAAGTTATGTATGAATCTTTGATTATAAGCACACCATTAGGAAATGACATGATAGTAGAACAAATGTACACAGACTGTATTGCTGAAATTGAGCATAAAAAATTTCTTGTGGATTTGATTAAACTAGAAATATTAGGATTTGATGTCATTTTCGGTATGGATTGGTTATCTAGGAATAATGCCAGTTTAGACTATCGAGGAAAAAGAATTGATTTTAAAGGAGAATATAGGCAAGAATTTAGGTTTCAGGGGAATCAAAGTAATTTCCCTATGAATCTTATTTCTGCCGTAGGAGCAAAAAGGATGCTAAGGAAAGGATGCCAAATATTTTTGGCATGGATAGTAGATGTTAATAAGGAGGGTAGTGATCATAAGAAGTGTAACAACTCACATCCACCCTAGGAATTTTCGTGATAAATTGCTTGATTTAGAACTATTAAGGTTAAGTGTGTGCTTGTGTGAAAATAAGTGATCTAAGTGATTGATGAGTATGTGGCATATTAAATTAATTTTAGTATGCACAAAATGAGTTGCTATTGTGAAATAAATGATTTACATGAAGTGCATTTGCATAAAAGATTTATTTTAAATAAAATGAATTTTCATGCATAAGACAATTTTTAAGCATAAAATAATTTTATGAGTATTTTTAAAATATTTTAAAATAAATATTTTTGGGGGAAATTTTATAGAAATAATAAGAAAAATATTCTTTTTATTTTTAATTTTACTCAGCCCAAAAATTTAAATAAAAGTCCAAATACCCAAAAGCCCACTACACTAAAATCCTCCTAACCTAGTTCATTAAAGGTATTAGTGGAAATTTCATCCAAACCCTAATATATAATCTAAAATACAGCCAGACCAAAGTTCCAGCAGCCATCATCTTATTTTTCTGTATTTTGGTAGAAAAATTCTCTCAAAATATTTCTCTCTACCGAAATTAAGAAAACACCTTTCCGTTTCGCGATTTCTTGATCGTAATCGTAAGTTTTCTTCTCTTTCGATTTCTAAACTGATTTCTATGAAATAAATTATGGAAAAATTATTTTGAACTGGTTGATTACTAATTCTTATAGATTTAATTCTGTTTGGGTGAGTTTTTGGGAGAGAAAATCTATTTTCTACCGAAAACACGATTCTTTTCGCGAGATTTCTCCAAAGGTGAATTCTATAACTTAAAATCACAATTTGTATGCATAAACATCACAAGGAGGGGGGGGGATTTGTGTATTGTTGTCTTCTAAATTGATTTTTGATCTATATTGATGAAAAATATTGGATTAAATAATATTTTTGCATATTTCTATGATGACTGGAAAGTTTCGAAAAACAAAAGAGTTCAAGGTTTTTATGTTAGAACTTAGAAGTTGGAAAATTCTATTATTGAATGGACATATGGTTGCCGATTTGTATGAGAAAGTACTCTAATATGATGTTTGTTTTGTTTAGATGAAAAATAGTGATATGAATCATGTGTCTGTTTATCGCTGAAATGAACAAAAAGCGCGGGAAGTGCGAAAACTTACGATTTTTCACCTAAGCCTTTAAACTTTGAATTTTTTTTTGTATAAATCCTATCTATGGCTACCAAATCATGTATGGATGTGTTATAAATTGATATTTGCTATAATTTAATGAAAAATAATAGTTTAAACAACCTATTTACATATTTTTAAAATGACCGGAAAATATCAAACAAAGAAAACTCATGGTTTTGTGCTCTATAATTCAAAAGTTGAATTTTTATGTATAAACAACACCAAGTGTGGCTAATTCATATGGATTTAAATTCTAAAATGATTTTTGTTGAGTTTACATGAAAAATTTTGGTTCAAACCATGTTTTTACATATTTCTGAAATAGACGGAAAGTGCAAAAAGAAGAAGGATTTAGTTTTTTCCTTGGTGATGCATTCAGCCTACATGAATCTTTTTGTCCCAATATTTATAATTTTTATGTGATGTGTTGTGATGATTATTGAACTATATGTATGTATAATAAATGATAAAATTGTATGTTAGTTGAAGGTATGATCCTAGATAAGCTTAAATGCGTTATGGTATACTTAAGGTATACTTAAGGTATCTTAACCTTATATTGTGATTAGAATACAAATGCGATTGGGAAACATGGAACTAGATGTTATGATGACTTAAAAATAAATACATGGTTTTGAGTTGATGAAGTGACAGTTGAATAAAAAGGATCATAAGAGTTAAGCATGACACTTGAAAGGTTAATGGTTAAGTTGACATGTATAGGAGTGTAAAGTGTATTAAGATGATTGTTAAAGTGAAATGATATTGAGGTAATAATATTATGATGACCTTAAAAAGGTATTAATGTGATTGTAATGTGATATCAAGAGAGCCTATAAGGCCTAAGTATGCAAGACTTTCAAAGTCAATGTGTTATGTGCAAGTGATGAGTACACCTATGTGTGGACTCTAAGTATATGTGTATGCTATATGTGCATGGGGTAGTTATGGGATATGAGCATCATGAGTAAATAAATACTAAGTATTAAATCAAATATTGTGTTAGAAATTTGAGGAGCTTTAGAAGTGTAAAGGGACTACGTATACTAGGAGCAAAGGAACCCTAAGGTGAGTAAACGCCATGTTCATGTTATAAGTGTGAACAACATTATGTTGTGTTATAAGAATGTGATATATTGTTATGTAAGCCCTTATGATCTTTGAAACCTAAGTTCTTCCTATTCTAAATTATTATTATATGAATTCTTTGACAAGCTTGGGTTGCCAAGGGACATTTGGTCCAAAACTATTTTGTTATCCAATGAGAAATTCTTATGATTAACACCCTAACTTATATTCTTTCTGGAACTACACTGTCATTGTATCTTTTGTTTTGAAAGCTAAACCAATATTGTTATTGGAATACATGTTATTGTTGCCTCATGTGATATTGTTAATTGTGATTACCATTAGCTCTAGCTATGGTACCCTTTTACCTTTTATGCAGAATCCTCGTGCTGATGCGGGTAATCATCGGAACCTGTGCACATGGTCTTAACTCGATGGATAGGGGTAGTGTATCCATCTCAGCTAGAAAGGGGCGGTTCTAGCCATGGAGCCTGATCAGCTTCATGCCTTATAAGCGATAGGAGTTGGAATTTGGTATAAGGCCGCCTCTCCTTAATGTGTTCGAGTGATAGAGCAATAGCCTTCACTCACTATGTGTTATAAGTGTGATTTCTACAAATTTGCTAGATTGAACCCTTGCTAAATTGCAACCTGATTCATGAATTATAAATCATGAACTATGTGTATAAGTTATGTGTTTCCTTTCTAAAGGAATATGTGATGTGTTTGTGCCTTATCATTTACTCATTGAGATCATCTATCTCACCCTCTTTTTCCTTGTGTGGTTCCAGGTGAGCAAATGTGAGAAGGTAAGGTGATGGCTCAAGCATTCTACTTCGCTTGGGGAATTCCTTGTCCAGGTTATCAATAATACTATTTCATGAAGTCTTGTCATTAGATGCTTCGAGAATGTTGATTGAAACTTATTGATATATATTATTTTCCTCATGGATTTTATATGTAATTATTTATTTTAGACTTCCGCAATTTAAGGTATTCATCTAAATGTTTAAACGAGTTATTGTAAGAGGTTTGGTAAGATCCTAGGCATGATTTGTTTATATGCAAGTGGGTTCTACGGGCATGGGTGACCTTATGTCTCCCCATGTTCTAGGACCATCATATCTCTAAGGTTAGGATGTGACAAAGGTGGAATCAGAGCTGTAGTTTTTAAAAGTCTAGTTTAGGCTTGTTTTATATGAATTGCTTAAGTAAAATCCTGGAGCATAGGAATTTTCCTGTCATGTCACTTGTAGTCTATCGCTAGTGTAATTCCGCGAAATCCTAGTAGATTTTAGTAATCTTTGTTATTGTTTGCTTGTCTTACGATTCTTCTAACAGATGACCAAGAAGATTACGCTTGCTCGAGGACCCCGACCCAGAGCACCCCATGTGACCTGTAAGAGGACTTGGCCAGAGATGTTCGAGAAAGTCATATCTGTGATTCGCCCTATGAAAGAGGAGACCCCTAACGATGAGAAGGACCCTGAGGAGCGCTTAGATCCTAATTGGGTTTATAATAAGATTAAAAAATTAGAGGATAACTATTCATACTTGAAGGAGGAAAACCGATGTCTTAAGGTTATGATTCATGCACTAAGAGAGGATATGAAGCAACTCAGGTTAGGGATTATTAAGCATAGAGGAGATTACTTGCCAGTGAGGTCTGCATCTTTAACTAATCACCATCAAGATAGAGATCTTCTTTACTACCGATGTGGCAGCAATAGCCATGTTGCTCTTGATTGCTCTGGAGGTAGACACGAGAATTAGGCCGAGTAGATATGATGATCGACGTAACAACATAGCACTTTATAAGATATGAATGATTTTCCTTTATTGCCTAGTTACCTAGTATGAGATGAGTTCTTTCATTATTATGATATGGTGTGATATTATGAGATATATGCTACTTGATTATGATATGTGATATGTGCAAAACTATGTGATATGCGATTCATACATGACATATGCTTAGTGATGTGATATGGTAAATGCATGATAATGTGTGCTAGTATAAGGAGGGATTAAATGGGTTAGGATAGGGGATTAGTACTAAATTCCCTTATGATGATAGACAGAATGCCTCCCAAGAAGAAGGTTCACACAATTGCCTAATCTGTTAAGGCTAATGATGATGTTATATCGGACACCGCATTGAATGCTGCCTCTACACCTATACGGTTGAGAGAAAGATCCAACTCGAGGGTACCGACTATGAGCTCTAGTGAGCAAGCATCTTTGCAAGAAGTGCATGCCATGCGTGAAGAAATGAGAGACTTGCACAAGGAACTGGATGAGCTACAAGCTCAAAGGTGAGAAGCACCACCAACTCAAAAAAGGAATGGAGTTACGCCACCTGTGGTAGTGACATCTGCTTAAAGAGAAGAGGAAATGGCTACCTGACGAAGGGATGACCGTAGCGGAGTTTAAGAAGCTGCAACCACCTACCTTTTATGGTAAGGAAGAAGATGACCCTCATGAATTTTCGGATGAGATGGATAAGCTAGTCTATCGTTTATCTTTCTCAGATGCTTGAGTGATCGAGTTGGTAGGACTCCAACTCAAGAAAGAAGCTTGGTATTGGTATGAGAGAAGTATTGAAGAATGACTTTACAAGGCAAACCCACCTACATGGGTAGAGTTTAAGCAAGAAGTAATGGATCAGTTCTTGCCAAAAGGAGAAAGGCAAGATAGAGCGTTGCAGTTCAAGCAACTGAAACAAAGGCCAGGAATGTCCGTGTCAGATTATGCTAAGGAGTTTAATCGACTTAGTCGATTCGCTGTCAACATTGTTCCTACTAAAGAAAGTTGCATCAATCATTTCCTTAGAGGACTAATCACACCTCTATTCAATTCATTGGCAACAACAGAGTTTCCAACTTTAGCAAAGCTCATACACAAGGCCAAGATCATGGAGAAAAGGTACAAGGCAGAGAGAGCCAAACGAGTTGAACAAGACTAGAAGGGAAGGCATAAGAACAAAAGTCATAAGGGACAGCATGGAAATGGAGGAGAACCAAAGAAGGAATTTTCATCATCTGGACCATGGAATAATCAAACTAAGCAAGAAATTCCCACTTGCAGCAAATGTGGAAAGAAACATCCTGGAATTTGCCAGAGAGATGCTGGTGCTTGCCTTAAGTGTGGCCAAATGGGGCACTTCATAAAGGATTGCCCTCAGATGAAGAGTCAAGGAAATAGGACCACAGGGCAACCACAATCTAGGCCATTCCAAAAGCAAGGACAAGGAGTCAAGGACAAAGGACTAGCTATCACATCCCAACCTTAGAGATATGACGGTCCTAGAACATAGGGAGATATAAGGTCACCCACGCCCGTAGAACCCACTCACATATAACAATCATGCCTAAGATCTTACCAAACCTCTTTCATTAACTCATTTAAAACATTCAGATGAATACCATAAATTGTGGAAGACTTAAAATAAATCATTACATATAAAATCCATAAGGAAAATAATATATATCTCAATAAGTATCAATCAACATTCCTGGAGCATCTAAAGACAAGACTTCATAAACATAGTATTATTGATAACTCAGACAAGGAATTCCCCAAGCAAAGTAGAATGCTTGAGCCATCACCTTGCCTCCTCATATTTGCTCACCTGGAACCACACAAGGAAAAAGGGGTGAGATAGATGATCTTAATGAGTAAACAAAAAGGCACATACATTATCACATATTCCTTTGAAAGGAAACACATAGCTTATACACATAGTTAATGGGTTATAACTCATGAATCAGGTTGCAATTTAGCAAGGGTTCAATATTGGCAAGTTTGTAGAAATCACACTTATAACACATAGTGAGTGAAGGCTATTGCTCTATCACTCGAACACATAGAGGAGAGGTGGCCTTATACCAAATTCCAACTCCTATCACGTAGAAAGCATGAAGCTAATTAGGCCCCACAGCTAGAATCGCCCCTTCTAGCTAAGGTGGATACACTACTCCCATCCATCGGGTTAAGACTGTGTGCACAGGTTCCGATTATTACCCGCATCGGCACAAGGATTTTGCATAAAGGGTAAAGGTACCATAGCTAGAGCTATTGGTAAACACAATTAACAATATCACATAAGGCAATAATAACATGTATTTTAATAACAATAGTGGTTTAGCTTTTAAACATTGATACAATGATAGTGTAGTTCCAGAAAGGATATCAGTTAGGGTGTTAATCATAAGAAGTTCTCAATGGATCAACAAACTAGTTTTGGACCAAATGTCCTTTGGCAACCCAAGCTTGACAAAGAAATCATATAATAAAATTAAAAATGGAAAGAACTTGGGTTTCAAAGATCACAAGGCTCACATAACAATATATCACATTAGTAACATAACAAAATGTTACTTGCACTTATAACATGAATGAGGCATTTGCCCACACTTGGAGAATGAATACGATGTTTACTCACCTTGGGGTTCCTTTGCTCTTAATACACGTAGTCCCTTTTGCACTTCTAAAGCTCCTCAAACTCTAACATAATATTTGATTTAATACTTAGTATTTATTTACTTATGATGCTCTTATCCCATAGCTACCCATGCGTATATAGCATACACATACACTTAGAATCCACACATAGGTGTACTCAGCACTTGCACATAGCATGTTGACTTTAAAAGTCTTGCATACTTTGGCCTTATAAGCTCACATGAAAACACATTGCAATCATATCAATACCTTTTTAAGGTCATCACAATATCATTACCTCAATATCAATTCACTTATCAATTATCTTAGTTCACTTTACACTTCCACACATGTCAACTTAACAATTAATCCTTCAAACATCATGCTTAACTCTTATGATTCCTTTCACTTCATAAACTCATAATCATATGTTCATCATCAATTCATCATAACGTCTAGTTCCACATTTCCCAATCACATTTGCATTCTAATCACAATATAATGTTAAGATACCTTAAGTATACCAAAACGTATTTAAGCTTATCTAGGATCATACCTTCAACTAACATGCAATTTTATCATTTAGTATACATACATACATGTCAACAATCACCAAGACACATCACATAAAATTTATAAACATTTGGACAAAATTGTTCATCTAGGCCGAATGCATCATTAAGGTAAAAACCAAATTCTTCTTCTTTTCGTGCTTTCTGTCTATTTCAGAAATATATAAAAACATGGTTTGAATCAAGATTTTTCATGTAAACATAACAAAAATCATTTTAGAATATAAATTCATAGGAATCAGCCACTATTGGTGTTATTAATATATAAAAATTCAGCCTTTTGCATTATAAAGCACAAAACCATAAGTTTTCTTGTTTTCGGTATTTTTCGGTCATTTCAGAAATATGCAAACAGACTATTTAAAATATTATTTTTCATTCCATCATAGAAAATATCAGTTTAGAACACATTCCTTCATGAATCGGCAGCCATAGATAGGGTTTATACAAAAATTTTCCAAGTTCAAAAGCTTAGGTGAAAAATCATGAGTTTCCTCGCATTTCGTTCATTTCAACGATAAACAGACACATGATTCAAATCATTATTTTTCATCTAAACAAAACAAATATCATATTAGAATACCCATACATACAAAACAGCAGCCATATGACCATGAAAGAATAAAATTTTCTAACTTCTAAATTCTAACACGAAAACCTTGAATTCCTTTGTTTTTCAAAACTTTTCGGTCATCGCTGAAATATGCAGAAATATTATTTAATCCAATATTTTTCATCAAAACAAATCAAAAATCAATTTAGAATATAACTATGCACAAATTGCGGTGCCCCCCACCCCCCCCCCCCCAATGATGTTTATGCAATAAAATTGTGATTTTAAATTATAGAATTCACCTTTGGAGAAATCTTGCGAAAAGAATCGTGTTTTCGATAGAAAATAAATTTTCTCTCCCAAAAATTCACTCAAACAGAATTGAATCTATAGAAATCAGTAATTAAATAGTTCAAAATAATTTTCCTATAATTAATTTCATAGAAATCAATTTAGAAATCGAAAGAAAATAAAAACTTACGATTATGGTCACGAAATTGCGAAACGGTAAGGTGTTTTCAATATTTCAGTAGAGAGAAATATTTTGAGAGATTTTTCTGCCAAGATATAGAAAGAATAAGAGAATGCCTGCTAGAAACTCTTGTTTGGCCTAAATTTAGAATATATATTAGGGTTGGAGTGGAATTTCCACTAATACCCTTAATGAAATAGGTTAGGAGGATTTTTGTGTAGTGGGCTTTTGGGTATTTGGGCTTTTCCTTTAAATTTTTGGCTGAATAAGATTAAAAATAAAAAGAATATTTTTCTTATTAATTTTGGAACATTTTCCTCAAAAATATTTATTTAAAAATATTTTAAAATACCCATAAAATTATTTTATGCTTAAAAATTGTCTTATGCATAAAAAATCATTTTATTTAAAATAAATTCTTTTATGCAAAGGAACTTCATGTAAATCATTTATTTCACATTAGCAACACATATTATGCATATTAAAATTTATTTAATATGCCACATACTCGTTAATCACTTAGATCACAAATTTTCACACAAGCAAACACTTAACCTTATTAGTTCTAAATCAAGCAATATATCACGAAAATTCCTAGGGTGGGTGTGGGTTGTTACATTCTCCCCCCTTAAAGAAATTTATTCTCAAATTTAAACCCTTACCTAGTTTCTTTTGAAAAGCTGAGGATGCTTCTGTCGCATCTGCTCCTCCGCTTCCCAAGTGCACTCATCTATCCTATGACTTAGCCACTGAACCTTAATCATGGGTATCTCCTTATTTCTTAACTTCTTTACTTGTTGATCCACTATAGCTACCGGTGACTCCTCATAAGATAGTTGTTCATCTAACATAATGTCTGGAGGTAAAAGAACGTGCGATGGATCTGACACGTATTTCCTTAGCATTGAGATGTGGAACACTGGGCGCACGTGCGCCAAAGTTGGAGGTAGGGCAAGTCTATAAGACACTTCTCCAACCTTATCTAAGATTTCGAAAGGACCAATGAAACGAGGTGATAATTTCCCTTTCTTGCCAAATCTCATAACTCTTTTCATTGGTGAGACATTTAAGAATACGTGATCTCCCACGATGAATTGGATTTCCTTTTGCTTAGGGTCCACATAACTCCTTTGTCGACTGAACGCCGTCTTCAGTCGATCTTGAATTATTGGTACTTTCTCGGTTGTCTCCTTAAGCAATTCGGGCATTTCTATATGCTTGTCTCCAGGCTCAATCTAACAAATTGGAGAATGACATCTTCTCCCATACAACGCTTCATATGGCGCCATGCCAATGGATGAATGATAGCTATTGTTGTAGGAGAATTCAATCAAGGGTAAATACTTATCCCAGCTACCGCCAAAGTCCAAGACACACAACCTTAGCATATCCTCGAGTGTCTGAATTATTCTTTCAGACTGGCCATCCGTTTGAGGGTGAAACGTCGTACTAAAATCTAGTTGTGTTCCTAACACTTCTTGCAACTTTTGCTAGAACCTTGAGGTGAATTGAGTTCCTCGATCTGAGATGACAAAAATCGGTACTCCATGCAGTTTCATGATCTCATCTATATACAATTGCGTATATTGAGCTGTAGAGTATATGGTCTTAACTCTTTGGAAATGAGCAGACTTTGTCAATCTATCTACTATGACCCATACAGAGTCATGTCCTTTGGAGGTTCTAGGTAGAGCTACAATGAAGTCCATAGTGATGCGCTCCCACTTCCATTCAGGTAGTCGAATCTCTTGTAGTAATCCTGAGGGTCACTGATGTTCATACTTGACTTGCTGGCAAGTCAGGCAGGATGCTACAAACTTAGCTACATCTTTCTTCAATCCAGGCCACCAATAATTTGCTTTCACATCATGGCACATCTTAGTAGTTCCAGGATGAGCACAGTAAGGTGTCTGATGTGCCTCCCTTAATATCCTTTCTTTTAATCCATCCACATCAGGCATGTATACTTTATTCTTGCACGTTAAAATTCCATTGACCACCTCAAACTTAGAGTTCTTTCCTTCTCTCATCTCATCCTTCAACTTCACCAAGTATGAGTCCCTATCTTGTGAATCCCTTATTTCTTCCATTAACTTAGACCTTACTTGAAAATGAGCCAATAACACTCTTAATCCTCCAATCTCCAGTTTCAATCCTTGATTAAATGATTCCTTTAGTTCCTTCACAATCGGCCTCTTTCTCACATCCACATGGGCTAGGCTTCCCATCGACTTTCGACTCAAGGCATCTGCCATGACATTCGCCTTCCTGGGATGATAGAGGATCTAACAGTCATAATCCTTCAATAATTCAATCCATCTCCTTTGTCTTAGATTGAGGTCTCTTTGGCTTAAGATATATTGAAGACTCTTATGATCCGTGTAGATCTCACACTTTGTCCCATACATGTAATGTCTCCAGATCTTTAGGGCAAACACTACTGTGGCTAACTCCAAGTTATGAGTACGGTAATTCACTTCATGTCTCTTTAGTTATCGTGATGCATAGGTGACGACTTTACCATTTTGCATCAAAACACACCCAAGTCTTACTCTCAAAGTGTCGCAATAAATGGTGAATCCTTCTTCTCCTTCTGGTAACATTAAAACCGGTGCCGATACTAAACACTCCTTGAGCTTCTGAAAACTCTTTTCACAGGACTCTTCCTAATTGAACTTAACTTACTTTTTTATCAACTTGGTTAATGGGGCTACTATTTTAGAAAAGTCCTATATGAATCTACGATAATATCCCGCTATGCCCAAGAAACTTCGTACTTCTGAAACCGTTGTGGGCCTTGGCCAAATCGCTACCGCTTCAACTTTCTTAGGATCAACTTCAATTCCTTCCTTACTTACTACATGTCCAAGAAAGTTGACCGACTCCATCCAAAATTTGCACTTAGATAACTTAGCATAGAGTTGGTGATCATGTAACGTTTAAAGCACGATCCTCAGATGTTCTTCATGTTCCTCTTTATTCTTTAAGTAAATCAGGATGTCATCGATGAACACGATCACAAATTTGTCAAGGAATGGCTTGAAAACTCAATTCATCAAGTCAATGAAAGCAGCAGGAGCATTCGTCAAACCGAATGGCAAAATCGTGAACTCGTAGTGTCCATATCTAGTACAAAAGGCAGTCTTGTAGATATCTTCTCCTCAGATCTTTAGTTGATGATAGCCGACCTTAAGTCAATCTTAGAGAAGTGACCAGCTCCTTACAGTTGATCAAAAAGATCATCGATCCTCGGCAATGGGCATTTATTCTTCAGAGTGACTTTGTTAAGTTGATGATAGTCTATGCACATTCTAAATGAGACATCTTTCTTCTTTACGAACAACACTGGAGCGCCCCACGGTGAACTGCTTGGTCGAATGAAGCCCTTATCGAGCAGGTCATGCAATTGTGTCTTTAACTCCTTCAGCTCCATTGCTACCATACAATATGGCAATATCGATATCGGTTGCGTACCAGGTAGCAATTCGATGTTGAACTTGATCTCTCGATCAGGGGGTAATCTGGGTAAATCTTCTGGAAAGACATCCATGAACTCGTCCACTACTGGAATGCTCTCATCTCGCATGGCAGCTTCTTTGCCAGTGTCGACTATGTGGGCTAGATACGCTTGGCATCTTTTCCTTAACATCCGCCTCGCTCCTAAGGCCAATATCAAGTTTAGAGGATTCTCGTTCCTATCTCCTTGGTATACAAACTCCTTCCTATCTCTAGTTTGAAACTCGACAAGTTTCTTCCTACAGTCGATACGAGCTCCATGCTTATACAACTAGTCCATCCCTAATATCACATCAAATTCTAGTACGTCCAATTCTAGCAATACTACCGAAAGTGTTTGTCCATTAATGTCTACATCACATCCCTTATACTCATACTTTAGTTCCATCACTTCCCCTAAAGGAGTTGCTATTACTAACGGTTCACTCATTAATTCCTTATCTATACCCAAGTACTTAGCAAAACAAGGTGACACAAAAGAATGAGTAGCACAAGAATCAATTAAACATTTTGCACTAGAACTTTAAATGGGGATGATACCTGTGATGGCGGTGTGCGAATTGCGAGCCTCTTGCAGATTTAATGCGAAGACTCGACCCTTGCCCTTATTTTCTGTCGTCGATGCATTCCCAACCATTGGCCCCTTGTCCTTGACTCCTTGTCCTTGCATTTGGAATGGCTTAGATTGTGATCGCACCATGGTCCCATTCCCTTGACTCCTCATCTAAGGGCATTCCTTTATGAAGTGCCCCATTTGCCCACACCTAAGGCAAGCGCCAGTGTCTTTCCGGCAGACTCCAGAATGTTTCTTCCCACATTTGCCGCAAGTGGGGATCTCTTGCTTAGTTTGACCATTTCGTGGTCCAAATGATGAAAACTCCTTCTTTTGTTCTCTTCCATTTCCATGTTGTCCTTTATGACTTTGGTTCTTATGCCTTCCCTTTTGGTCTCGTTCAGCTCGTTCGACTCTTTCCGCCTTGTATCTTTTCTCCATGACCTTGGCCTTATCCACGAGCTTGGCTAAGGTTGGAAATTCAGTTGCAGCCAATGAATTGAATAGAGGTGTGATTAGTCCTCTAAGGAAATGATTGACACGACTTACTTTGGTAGGAGCAATGTTGACAGCGAATCAACTAAGTCGGTTAAATTCTTTAGTATAATCCGACACAGACATTCCTGGCCTTTGCTTCAGTTGCTCAAATTGCAATGCCCTATCTTGCCTTTCTCCTTCTGGCAAGAACTGATCCATTACTTCTTATTTAAACTCTACCCACGTAGGTGGGTCAGCCCCATAAAGTCGTTCTTCGATACTCCTCTCATACCAATACCAAGCTTCTTTCTTGAGTTGGAGTCTTACCAACTCAATCACTCGAGCATCTGAGCAAGATAAATGATGAACTAGCTTATCCATCTCATCCAAAAATTCATGAGGGTCATCTCCTTCCTCACCAAAAAAGGTAGGCGGTTGTAGCTTCTTAAACTCCGCCATGGTCATTCCCTCGTCAGGTAGTCGTTTCCTCTCTCTCCGAGCAGGTGTCACTACCGCAGGTGGCGTAACTCCATTGCTTTCTTGAGTTGGTGGCGCTTCTGCCTTTTAAGCTTATAACTTGTCTAGTTCCTTGCACAAATCTCTCATTTCTTCGCGTATGGTGTGCACTTCTTGTGAAGATGCTTGCTTACTAGAGCCCATAGTCGGTGTCCTTGAGTTGGATGTTTCTCCTGACCGTATAGGTGCAGAGGCAGCATTCGATGCAGTGTTCGATATAACGTCATCGTTAGCCCTAATGGATTGGGCGACTGTGCGATCCTTCTTCTTAGGAGGCATTCTATCTATCATAATAAGGGAATTTAGTACTAATCCCCTATCCTAACCCATTTACCCTTCCCCTTATCCTAGCACACATTATCATTCATTACAATGTCACATCACTAAGCACATGTCATGTATGAATCGTATATCACACAGTTTTGCACATATCACATATCATAATCATATAGCATATATCTCATAATATCACACTATAGCATAATAATGAAGGAAATCATCTCATTCTAGGTACTAGGCAATCAAGGAAAATCATTCATATAATATAAAGTGCTATGCCGTTACGTCGATCATCATATCTACTCGACCTAGTTATCATGCCCACCTCCAGAGCAATCAAGTGTGACATGGCCACTGCTGCCACATCAATAGTAAAGAAGATCTCTATCTTGATGGCAATTAACTGAAGATGCAGACCTCACTGGCGGTTAGTCTTCTCTATGCTCAACAATCCCTGACCTGAGCTGCTCCATATCCTCTCTTAGTGTATAAATCATACCCTTAAGACGTTGGTTTTCCTCCTTCAAGTATGAACAGTTATCTTCCAATTTATGAACCTTATTGTAAACCCAATCAGGATTTAAGTGCTCTTCGGGGTCCTCCTCTTCATCAGAGGTCTTCTCTTTTGCGGGGCGAATCATGATTACAACTTTCTTAGGCATCTCTGGCCAAGTTCTCTTATAAGTCACACGGGGTGCTTTAGGTTGCGATCCTCGAGCAAGCGTAATCTTCCTAGTCATCTATCAGAAGAATCGTAAGGCAAACAAACAATAACAAGGATTACTAAAATCTACTAGGATTTCGTGGAACTATGCTAGCGATACACTGTAAGTGACATGACAGGAAAATTCCTATGCTCTTGGATTTTACATAAACAACTCATATAAAACAAGCCTAAACTAGACTTAAAAAAAAAACTACGGCTCTGATACCACCTTTATCACATCCCAACCTTAGAGATACAAATGTCCTAGAACATGGGGAGACATAAGGTCACCCACGCCCGTAGAACCCACTTACATATAACAATCATGCCTAGGATCTTACCGAACCTCTTTCATTAACTCATTTAAAACATTTAGATGAATACCATAAATTGCAGAAGACCTAAAATAAATCATTACATATAAAATCCATAAGGAAAATAATATATATCTCGATAAGTATCAATCAACATTCCTGGAGCATCTAAAGACAATACTTCATAAACATAGTATTATTGATAACTTGGACAAAGAATTCCCCAAGCAAAGTAGAATGCTTGAGCCATCACCTTGCCTCCTCACATTTGCTCACTTAGAACCACACAAGGAAAAAGGGGTGAGATAGATGATCTCAATGAGTAAACAAAAAGGCACATACATTATCACATATTCCTTTGAAAGGAAACACATAGCTTATACACATAGTTCATGGGTTATAACTCATGAATCAGGTTGCAATTTAGCGAGGGTTTAATTTGGAAAGTTTGTAGAAATCACACTTATAACACATAGTGAGTGAAGGCTATTGCTCTATCACTCGAACACATAGAGGAGAGGTGGCCTTATACTAAATTCCAACTCTTATCACGTAGAAAGCATGAAGCTTATCAGGCCCCATGGCTAAAACCACCCCTTTTAGCTGAGGTGGATACACTATCCCTATCCATCGGGTTAAGACCGTGTGCACAGGTTCCAATGATTACCCGCATCGGCACAATGATTCTACATAAAGGGTAAAGGTACTATAGCTAGAGCTATTGGTAAACACAATTAACAATATCACATAAGGCAACAATAACATGTATTTCAATAATAATAGTGGTTTAGCTTTTGTGTCTAAAGTTCTAGCGCAAAATGTTTAATTGATTCTGGTGCTACCCATTCTTTTGTGTCACCTTGTTTTGTTAAGTACCTGGGTATAAATAAGGAATTGATGAGTGAACCGTTAGTAATATCAACTCCTTTAAGGGAAGTGATGGAAGTAAAGTATGAGTATAAGGGCTGTGATGTAGACATTAGTGGACAAACACTTTTGGTAGTATTGCTAGAATTAGACATACTAGAATTTGATGTGATATTAAGGATGGACTGGTTGTATGAGCATGGAGCTCGTATCAACTGTAGAAAGAAACTTGTCGTGTTTTGAACTAGAGATGGGAAGGAGTTTGTATACCAAGGAGATAGGAATGAGAATCCTCTGAACTTGATATCGGCCTTAGGAGCGAGGTGGATGTTAAGGAAAGGATGCCAAGCATACCTAGCCCATGTAATCGACACTGGCAAGGAAGCTGCCATTCGAGACGAGAGCATTCCAGTGGTGGATGAGTTCATGGATGTTTTTCTAGAAGATTTACCTGGATTACCCCCTGATCGCGAGATCGAGTTCAACATTGAATTGCTACCTAGTACGCAACTGATATCGATACCGCTATATTGTATGGCACCAATAGAGCTGAAGGAGTTAAAGACACAATTGCATGATCTACTTAATAAGGGCTTCATTTAACCAAGTAATTCGCCATGGGGCACTCTAGTGTTGTTTGTGAACAAGAAAGATGGCTCGTTCCGAATGTGCATTGACTATCGTTAGCTTAACAAAATCACTGTAAAGAATAGATACCCATTACCAAGGATCGATGATCTTTTTGATCAATTACAAGGAGCTGGTCACTTCTCCAAGATTGACTTTAGGTCTGGCTATCATTAACTAAAGATCCAAGGAGAAGATATCTGCAAGACTGCCTTTTGTACTAGATATGGACACTATGAGTTCACAGTTTTGCCATTCGGTTTGATGAATGCTCCTGCTGCTTTCATGGACTTGATGAATCGAGTATTCAAGCCATTCCTTGACAAATTCATGATCGTATTCATTGAAGACATCCTGATTTGCTCCAAGAATAAAGAAGAACATAAAGAATATCTGAGGATCGTGCTTATGACCAACTCTATGCTAAGTTATCCAAGTGTGAGTTTTGGATGGAGTCTGTCAACTTTCTTGGACATGTAGTAAGTAAGGAAGGGATTCAAATTGATCCTAAGAAAGTTGAAGCGGTAGCAAATTGGCCAAGGCCCACAACAGTTTTAGAAGTATGAAGTTCTTAGGCATGGCAGGATATTATCGTAGATTCGTACGAGACTTTTCTAAGATAGCAGCTCCATTGACCAAGTTGATGAGAAAGCAAGTTAAGTTCAATAAGGAAGAGTCCTGTGAAAAGAGTTTTCAGAAGCTCAAGGAGTGTTTGGTATCGGCTCCTGTTTTGACATTACTAGAAGGAGAAGAAGGGTTTATTGTCTATTGTGATGCTTTGAGAGTAGGACTTGGGTGTGTTTTGATGCAAAATGGTAAAGTCATCGCCTATGCATCATGACAACTAAAGAGATATGAAGTGAATTACCCTACTCACGATTTGGAATTAGCCACAGCAGTGTTCGCTCTAAAGATCTGGAGACATTACATGTATGGGACGAAGTGTGAGATCTACATAGATCATAAGAGTCTTTAGTACATCTTGAGCCAAAGAGACCTTAACTTGAGACAAAGGAGATGGATTGAACTGTTAAAGGATTATGACTGTCAAATTCTCTATCATCCTGAGAAGGCGAATGTAGTGGGAGATGCCTTGAGTCGAAAGTTGATGGAAAGCCTAGCTCATGTGGATGTGAGAAAGAGGCCCATCGTGAAGGAACTAAAGGAATTGTTTAATCAAGGATTGAAACTAGAGATTAGAGGATCAAGAGTTTTATTGGCTCATTTTCAAGTAAGGCCAAAGTTAATGGAAGAAATAAGGGATTCACAAGATAAGGAACCACACATGATGAAGTTGAAGGATGAGACGAGAGAAGGAAAGAACTCTGAGTTTGAAGTGATCAATGGAATTTTAAAGTGCAAGAATAGAGTATGCGTGCCTGATGTGGATGGATTAAAAGAAAGGACATTGAAGGAGGCACATCAGAAACCTTACTATGCTCATCCTGGAACTACCAAGATGTACCATGAAGTGAAAGCTAACTATTAGTGGCCTGGATTGAAGAAAGATGTGGCTAAGTTTGTAGCATCCTGCCTAACTTGCCAGCAACTCAAGTATGAACATCAGCGACCCTCAGGATTGCTACAAGAGATTTGACTACCTGAATGGAAGTGGGAACGCATCATTATGGGCTTTATTGTTAGCTTGCCTAGAACCTCTAAAGGACATGACTCTATCTGGGTCATAGTGGATAGATTGACAAAGTTTGCTCATTTTCTAAGAGTTAAGACCACATATTCTACAGCTCAGTATGCACAATTATATGTAGATGAGATCGTGAAACTATATGGAGTGCCAATTTCTATCATCTCAGTTCGAGGAACTCAATTCACCTCAAGGTTCTAGCAAAAGTTATAAGAAGCATTAGGAACACAACTAGATTTTAGTACGGCATTCACCCTTAAATGGATGGCCAGTCTAAAAGAACAATTCAGACACTCGAGGATAAGCTAAGGATGTGTGTCTTGGACTTTGGCGATAGCTGGGATAAGTATTTACCCTTGATTGAATTCGCCTACAATAATAGCTATCATTCATCAATCAGTATGGCGCCATATGAAGCATTGTATGGGAGAAGATGTCATTCTCTGATTTGTTAGATTGAACCTGGAGACAAGCATGTAGAAATGCCCAAATTGCTTAAGGAGACTACCGAGAAAGTACCATTAATTCAAGATCGGCTGAAGACGGCGTTCAATTGGCAAAAGAGTTATGTAGACCCAAAGCGAAAGGAAATCCAATTTGCCATGGGAGATCACGTGTTCTTAAAGGTCTCTCCAATGAAAGGAGTTATGAGATTTGGCAAGAAAGCGAAATTATCACCTCGTTTCATTGATCCTTTTGAAATCTTAGATAAGGTTGGAGAGGTGTCTTATAGACTTGCGTTGCCTCCAACTTTGGCACATGTGCACCTAGTGTTCCACATCTCAATGCTAAGGAAATATGTGTCAGATCCACCTCACGTACTTTTACCTCAAGACATTACGTTAGATGAACAACTATCCTATGAGGAGTCACCGATAGCTATAGTGGATCAACAAGTAAAGAAGCGAAGAAATAAGGAGATACCCATGATTAAGGTTCAGTGGCGAAATAATGGGATAGATGAGTGCACTTGGGAATCAGAGGAAGAGATGCAACAGAAGCATCCTCAACTTTTCAAGAGGAACTAGGTAAGGATTTAAATTTGAGGATGAATTTCTTTTAAAGGAGGGAGAATGTAACAACCCACACCCACCCTAGGAATTTTCGTGATAAATTGCTTGATTTAGAACTATTAAGGTTAAGTGTGTGCTTGCGTGAAAATTAGTGATCTAAGTGATTGATGAGTATGTGGCATATTAAATTAATTTTAATATGCATAGAATGAGTTGCTATTGTGAAATAAATGATTTACATGAAGTGCATTTGCATAAAAGATTTATTTTAAATAAATAAATTTTCATGCATAAGACAATTTTTAAGCATAAAATAATTTTATGAGTATTTTTAAAATATTTTAGAATAAATATTTTTGGGGGAAATGATACAGAAATAATAAGAAAAATATTCTTTTTATTTTTAATTTTACTCAGCCCGAAAATTTAAATAAAAGCCCAAATACCCAAAAGCCCACTACACTAAAATCCTCCTAACTTAATTCATTAAGGGTATTAGTGGAAATTTCACCCACACCCTAATATATAATCTAAAATTCAGCCAAACCAAAGTTCCAGCAGCCATCATCTTATTTTTCTGTATCATGGCAGAAAAATTCTCTCAAAATATTTCTCTCTACCGAAATTAAGAAAACACCTTTCTATTTCGCGATTTCTTGACCGTAATTGTAAGTTATCTTCTCTTTTAATTTCTAAACTGATTTCTATATGGGAAAATTATTTTGAACTAGTTGATTACTAATTCTTATAGATTTAATTCTGTTTGGATGAGTTTTTGAGAGAGAAAATCTATTTTCTACCAAAAACACGATTCTTTCCGCGAGATTTCTCCAAAGGTGAATTCTATAACTTAAAATCACAATTTTTATGCATAAACATCACAAGGGGAGGAAATTTGTGTATTGTTGTTTTCTAAACTGATTTTTGATCTGTATTGATGAAAAATATTGGATTAAATAATATTTTTACATATTTCTGTGATGACCGGGAAGTTTCAAAAAACATAGGAGTTCAAGGTTTTTGTGTTTGAACTTGAAAGTTGGAAAATTCTACTATTGAATGGACATATGGCTGCCAATTTGTATGAGGAAGCACTCTAATATGATATTTGTTTTATTTAGATGAAAAATAGTGATTTGAATTATGTGTCTATTTATCGCTGAAATGAACGAAAAGCGCGGAAAGCGTGAAAACTTATGATTTTTCACCTAAGCCTTTAAACTTGGAATTTTTTTGGATAAACCCTATCTATGGCTGCTGAATCATGTATGGATGTGTTCTAAACTAATATTTACTATGATTGAATGAAAATAATAGTTTAAACAACCTGTTTACATATTTCTGAAATGACCAGAAAATATCAAAAATAAGAAAACTCATGGTTTTGTGCTCTATAATTCAAAAGTTGAATTTTTATGTATAAACAACACCAAGTGTGGCTGATTCATATGGATTTAAATTCTAAAATGATTTTTTTTGGGTTTACATGAAAAATCTTGGTTCAAATCATGTTTTTACATATTTCTAAAATAGACGGAAAGTGCCAAAAGAAGAAGGATTTAGTTTTTTCCTTGGTGATGCATTCGGCCTACATGAATCTTTTTATCCAAATGTTTATAATTTTTATGTGATGTGTTGTAGTGATTATTGACATATATATATGTATAATAAATGATAAAATTGCATGTTAGTTGAAGGTATGATCCTAGATAAGCTTAAATGCATTATGGTATACTTAATATATACTTAAGGTATCTTAACCTTATATTGTGATTAGAATACAAATGCGATTGGGAAATATTGAACTAGATGTTATGATGACTTGAAAATAAATACACGGTTTTGAGTTGATGAAGTGACAGTTGAATAAAAAGGATTATAAGAGTTAAGCATGACACTTGAAAGGTTAATGGTTAAGTTGACATGTATGGGAGAATAAAGTGTATTAAGATGATTATTAAAGTGAAATGATATTAAGGTAATAATATCATGATGACCTTAAAAAGGTATTAATGTGATTGTAATGTGATATCAAGAGAACCTATAAGGCCTAAGTATGCAAGACTTTCAAAGTCAATGTGTTATGTGCAAGTGACGAGTACACCTATGTGTGGACACTAAGTATACATGTATGCTATATGTGCATGGGGTAGTTATGGGATAGGAGCATCATGAGTAAATAAATACTAAGTATTAAATCAACTATTGTGTTAGAAGTTTGAGGAGCTTTAGAAGTGCAAAGGGACTACATATACTAGGAGCAAAGGAACCCCAAGGTGAGTAAATGCCATGTTCATGTTATAAGTGTGAACAACATTATGTTGTGTTATAAGAATGTGATATATTGTTATGTAAGCCCTTATGATCATTGAAACCCAAGTTCTTCCTATTCTAAAATATTATTATACGAATTCTTTGACAAGCTTGGGTTGCTAAGGGACATTTGGTCCAAAACTATTTTGTTATCAAATGAGAAATTCTTATGATTAACACCCTAACTTATATTCTTTCTGGAACTACACTATCATTGTATCTTTTGTTTTGAACGCTAAACCACTTTGTTATTGGAATACATGTTATTGTTGCCTTATGTGATATTCTTAATTGTGATTACCGTTAGCTCTAGCTATGGTACCCTTTTGCCCTTCATGTAGAATCCTTGTGCCGATGCAGGTAATCATTGGAACCTGTGCACATGGTCTTAACCTGATGAATAGGAGTAGTGTATCCACCTTAGCTAGAAAGGGGCGGTTCTAGCCATGGAGCCTGATAAGCTTCATGCCTTATAAGTGATAGGAGTTGGAATTTGGTATAAGGCCACCTCTCCTTAATGTGTTCGAGTGATAGAGCAATAGCCTTCACTCACTATGTGTTATAAGTGTGATTTCTGCAAATTTGCCAAATTGAACCCTTGCTAAATTGCTAAATTGCAACCTGATTCATAAATTATAAATCATGAACTATATGTATAAGTTATGTGTTTCCTTTCCAAAGGAATATGTGATGTGTTTTTGCCTTATCGTTTACTTATTGAGATCATCTATCTCACCCCCTTTTTCCTTGTGTGGTTCTAGGTGAGCAAATGTGAAGAGGCAAGGTGATGGCTCAAGCATTCTACTTCGCTTGAGGAATTCCTTGTCCAAGTTATCAATAATACTATTTTATGAAGTCTTGTCATTAGATGCTTCGTGAATGTTGATTGACACTTATTGATATATATTATTTTCCTTATGGATTTTATATGTAATGATTTATTTTAGACTTTTGCAATTTAAGGTATTCATCTAAATATTTAAACGAGTTATTGTAAGAGGTTTGGTAAGATCCTAGGCATGATTTGTTTATATATAAGTGGGTTATACGGTCACGGGTGACCTTATATCTCCCCATGTTTTAGGACCGTCATATCTTTAAGGTTGGGATGTGATAAGAAGATACCTGTTATAGAGGATTTTCCATATGTTTTCCCTAAGGATTTGTCAGGAATGCCACCGGATAGAGAAGTTGAGTTTTTGATTGAGCTACCTAAAACTCAACTGATATCAATACTACCTTACCGGATGGCACCTTCAGAATTAAGGGAATTGAAGGTCCAATTGCAAGATTTACTCGACAAGGGTTTTATTAGACCAGGTAGCTCCCCGTGGGGTGCTCTGGTTTTGTTTGTCAAAAAGAAAGATGGATCTCTTAGATTATGTATAGATTATAGATAGTTGAATAAGATGATTGTGAAGAATTGATATCCTCTACCAAGGATAGATGATTTATTTGATCAGCTATAAGGAGCCAGTTACTTTTCAAAGATTAATTTACAATCAGGATATCATCAGCTAAAGATTCAAGGTGAGGACATTTGTAAAACTACATTCAGAATGAGATATGGTCATTATAAGTTCACTGTGTTGCCTTTTGGATTGACCAATGCACTAGTAGCTTTCATGGATCTGATGAATTAGGTATTCAAACCTTTCTTGGATAGGTTTGTGATCGTGTTTATTGATGATATCTTAATTTACTCAAAGAACAAGGAGGACCATGAAGAACATTTGAGAATGGTGTTACAGACTCTGAGGGAACATAAGCTTTACGCTAAGTTGTCAACGTGTGAATTTTGGTTAGAGCAAGTATGTTTCCTTAGACATGTGGTGAGTAAAGAAGGAATTAAAGTAGATCCTAAGAAAGTAGAAGCGGTAGTGAATTGGCCTCGACCCACCACAATCACAGAAGTGAGGAGTTTCTTAGGGTTGGCAGGTTATTACCACTAATTCATAAAAGACTTCTCCAAGATAACTGCACCATTAATGAAGCTTACTAAGAAGCAAGTTATATATAAGTGGGATGAAGCTTGTGAGGAGAGCTTCCAAAAGCTTAAAGATTTCTTGATTTTAGCTCTAGTATTAGCTTTACCTAATGGAAATAAAGGTTTTGCTATATACTGTGATGCCTCGAGAATTGGTTTAGGGTGTGTATTAATGCAGAATGGGAAGGTAATAGCCTATGCATCTAGGCAATTGAAGAGACATGAAGTGAATTATCCTACTCATGATGTATAAATGGCGGTGGTTGTCTTTGCTTTAAAGATATGGAGACATTATTTATATAGGGAGAAATGTGAAATCTATAATGATCATAAGAGCCTTCAGTATATTTTAAAGCAAAGGGATTTAAATTTGAGATAGCGACGATGGGTAGAGTTACTCAAAAACTATGATTGTCAGATCTTCTATCATCCTGGTAAAGCTAACATTGTTGCAGATGCTCTTAGTAGAAAATCTATGGGTAGTCTTTCTCACATAATGGGACGAAGGAGGTCAGTGGTGAGGGAATTAAAGTAGATGTTTGATAAAGGCTTACGATTAGACTTAAGTAATTCGCAAGTATTGTTAGCTTACTTCCAAGTGAAGCTGAAGCTTATTAATGAAATTAAGACTTTTCAAGGTCAAGATCCTAACTTGATGAAGATTAAGGAAGACTTAAAAAAGGGACCAGCTCCAGAGTTTATAATGGAAGAAGACATTCTGAAATGTGGTAATCGGCTTTGTGTGCCAAATGTAGAAGGGCTAAGAGATAGGATTATGAAGGAAGCACACTAGACTCCTTATAGTGTTCATCCAGGTGCCACTAAAATGTAACATGATGTTAAAGGTTCGTATTCGTGGCTAAGATTAAAAAAGTATGTGGCAAATTTTATTACTTCTTGTCTCACCTGTTAGCAGGTGAAATTCAAACATCAATGACCTTCTGGATTACTTCAGGAGATAAATTACTAGAGTGGAAGTGGTATTACTATAGATTTTGTAGTGAGACTACCTAGAACAATGAAAGGTTATGACTTTATTTGGGTCATAGTTGACCAATTGATGAAATCGGCACACTTCATTGAAGTGAAGACCACATATACAGCGATTGATTATGCTCGTATCTATGTTGATGACATCATAAGATTGCATAGAGTTCCACTCTAAATTATTTTTGATCAAGGTACCCAGTTTACTTTGAGATTTTAGCAAAGATTACAAGAGGCATTGGGAACACAACTCGACTTCAACACTATTTTCCATCTGCAGACAAGTGGACAGTCTGAAAGAATAATTCAGACACTAGAGGTTATGCTTTGTATGTGTGGTATGGACTTTGGAGGTGGCTAGGATTAGCACCTTCTACTTATTGAATTTGCATACAACAATAGTTATCATTCTTCTATATGAATGGCACCTTACGAAGCATTGTACGGTAGAAAGTGTCGATCTCTGATCTGTTGGATGGAGGTTGGTGATAAATATCTTGAAGCCCCTGACATGGTAAGGGAAACCACAAAAAAGGTGAAGGTTATCTAGGAGAGACTAAAAACTGCCTTTAGTCATCATAAAAGTTATGCTAATCTTCAGAGGAAGGATATTCAGTTTACGGTAGGGGACAATGTATTCTTAAAGGTTTCACCAATGAAGGGAGTGATAAGATTTGGCAAGAAGGGAAAGTTATCTCCTCGATTTGTTGGACCTTCCAAGATTCTTGATAGGGTTGGAGAAGTTTCATATAAGTTGGCACTACCACCTGCACTAGGACATGTACATCCAGTTTTTCATGTGTCGATGTTCATAAAATATGTATCTAATCCATCGTACATATTGCAACCCTAGCATATTGAGATTGATAGAGACCTTTTCTATGAAGAAGTTCCAATTACCATTTTGGATCGCTAAGTAAAGAAGTTGAAAAACAAAGAAGTACCGATGGTGAAAGTACAATGGCATAACCACAATGTGGAGGAATGCACATAGGAAAGCGAGAACAATATGCTACAATGGTACCCGCATTCGTTTCAAACAACAGGTAAGTTTTTTTTTTTTAAATTCATGGACAAATTCTTATTAAAGGGGTAGAATGTAATACTAAGGTTTTCATAGCTCATTAGAGTTATAATAATACTATAAAGAATAAATTTTTATGAGTATAGTACCAATGATATAGTGATGGGATGAAAGAAACCCTTTTTAGTGCTAATTGCATGATTGTGTATCATTATGAAGTGTAAATGCTCATGTATATTTTATTGAATTAATTTAAGGTAATATGTCTTAGTTTGAGTTTATTATGATATGGGAAGGTAGGATTTGAAATGCCAAGTAAAAGTGAAGAGAAAAAGTTATGAAAAATTTTTTAGTTCGGAAAACGTGTTCAGATGGGCTTGTTAATGGGCTTTGGACTCAAGGCCCAAGCCTATAGAATGGCCAGCCCACCATGGTCCAAATTTGGTTGGACTTAACTAAACTAAGGTTAGAATAAGTTAACTAAGGGTTAGGGTGAGGTTAGGTTAGGTTAGTCACCATTTTGGATGATAGCCATCTTTGTTGACTTTTGTCAACTTTAACACCTAAGCTAATTCACTTTCCCATCACCATGTCCATATGCATTTTTGTGATTATGGAACTCATCATTATGGTGCCAAGTCACCATACACCTAAGGGCAATCTTAACCATCCATCTTGATCAATCTTAACCATCCATTTTAGGCAAAAATGTGACCATTGATCTTGTGAGACCAAATCACCACCATTGATTTCATTTACATAAAAAGTAAAAATATGTACATTCTTTTCATTTGTAACCTAGCATCAAAATCACTTTCTCACCAAAGACTGAAATCTCTTAACTTGTTCTTCAACATAGGACCAAATTTAAAGGATTTCAAGGTAAGATTTTATGTTTAAGTGTTTCTTCCTTATTCCTAACCTAAGAGTGATGAGTTGTTAGCAAGTATATACTTTTCTTTTGATTTCTATGGTTTGATTTTGATGGAGGGATTTAAGGGAGGACTAGTTTTGCATGTTAGATGAGGGAATATGAAGATGGGAGAAATTTAGGGTTTAATAAGTAAGAGATAACAAGACAGTAAGAGAAGATCAAGAGGAGTTGGGCAGACACGGGTGACCACACCACTGGGGTTCCAGCCGTGTGATAAGGAAAATTTAGAAATTCATCCATAAGCCTCCCACGAGTGGAGGCATGATTGAGGTTTCACCCATGGGCAATTATATTTTTTGCCATATTGAATTAGTTAACCTAATGTTTGTGACTTATTACTAGATTATTTCATTAACATTTTTATGAATTTCCTCATTTGTGATCCTAAAATAAGATCATTGAGAATGCAATTAGATGATGATGTTATATGTGTTTCCTTAAATATGTTATGGGGGATATTTAAAGGATATTGAATTAACTTATGACATGTGTAAGCAAGGGATAAATGATATGTTTATATGGAATAGTTAGAGTTTGGTTAGAAAGTTAAAGGAATAGAAATTGATGTACATTGTTTGGATGTATTTGTAGAATCGAAAGGCAAAGGCATTGCTTAGGATACTGAGGAGCCTCACTATAATTTGCATTAAGTTTATCGATATAGGAGCTAAGGAGGAAGAGGTGAGTACTTAATAATATACCACAACTTGTGCCTTAAATATGAGCATTAATGTTCAATTATTTCCTATTTGAAATGCATTGCAATTCTTCGACAAGCATTATTTGCCTTATTGATTATTAAGCCAAATTGAACGAAACATTCCTTTATGGCACTTAGCCAAATGAGCCTATATTGCTTTAATCTTATATGTGATCAATGATGGGAACCTAATTGTTATTGATATATTATCTGTTGAATCATTTCATAGATAGAAAGGAAAAACATTATAATAATACCTTAATAAGCAGAATACTCCTCTGATGTGGGGTAATACATCAGACATTGTGCACAATGGTAATGGACCCGTAGATAGGGTAAAGAATATACAAACCATAGTTGGGAAGGGTTTAAGGTCCCCAGTACGTATGGCCTAATCAGTTGTATGTGTGATGAGGTATATGGGAGTGAGCAAGGCGTATACCGCCACTCGATTAATTGTGGGGGAAACATACCATTTCTAAGAAAGAAACTATTCTACTAAAGATATAAAATCTGTTATACATACATATATGGGACAATTGTTCCAAAAGAATAATTTATGACCCACTTTACTTTATTACTATAAGGAATCACCTTTAAGCATACATCATTGTTTAATATTTATAATATTATTCTGTACTCACTGAGCTTTGTCTCATCCCATAATTATTGTTTATTTTCCAGACCAGCTGATAGGTTAGCAAGGTAAATTCTAAGGTTTGCGTCTTCGCTTGGAAATTACATTGCTACTTTTGGGTATTATGTTGTATATACTATGTTGTATTTTGGAAGTTTCACTCTAGAGCTCCATGGATTGTTAATGTCTATAATAATGATATAGTTTAGAATATTATTAGTATGTGTGTGGTTTGGTATTATTTTAGTTTAATCCATGCACTTGAGCAATATATGAATGAGTTGTAATTAAAATAATGGTAAATGTTTATCTTATAGATGATTGATATGGTAATTGATGATAAAGAATGGTTATTTCGGTTCCAATCTTGGGATAAGGGCAGTGTGGTTTTCTTCGGTAATTAATAACTTATAAGAGGGTTCTATGGGTTTAGGTGACTTTAAGTCTCCCTATGCCCTAGGAAAGTCATAGCTCAAAGATGGGTCATGACATTAAGTCTTGAAAAGATATAAAAGCCTTAGCTTTTATACTACGAAGAATAAGAGAACATCATTTTCTCATTTGACGCATTTCTAGAGAGAAGTTGAGAGAGAAAGAAAAATGAAGAAAGTGTTTCTTTTATTTTTCTTTTGATCTTTAATTCTCTTCTTTGTTCTTTATGAAAGAACAATTGCTTGCAAATTGAAAATGTGTTTAGTTTAAAACAAACTGAAGAGAAACCTTAAAATTCCTAAAGATTTTTGAGGGAAATCTTGAATCAAATTGGGCAACCAAGAGAGGATTTAAGAACACTAAAGAAATCAAGAGGATACTTAGAGGTGACCTAGGTGTGGATGATCTAGAGGCTTCACACTTGGGAAACTCTTTATTAAAGAAAAAAGGAACCTACAAGAGGTAATATGATTACTTTTCCTTTTTCTTTATATGCATTTGTGTTTTACACTCAAATTAATTGATTGCTTGAATGAATTTTGGACCAAAATTAGGTGAAGTGAAATTTTAAAATATTTGAAATTTCATCTCACCACCTTCCTTCCACTGCGTTTGGCTCCATCGTTCCTTCAATTGGTATCAGAGCCACTTAATTTCTATGTAAAACCTATATATATGTTGTTTGGGAGTTTTTTAATTTGGCTGAAAATGAGTTGGTGCACAAATGTTATGTTCTCGGACATAAAATTCACGCTAGTGAACCAGAAATTGCAACCGCGAATATGGTGTTGTGCATGCAAACAAGTGGATCAGAACAAATGTTGTTTAGGTTGGTTTAGGAAAGTCACGACCGTGATTAGTATTACATGCTCGCAAAACCTGAATCGCGACTGTGAAGGTCACTATTTTCACTATGTCTCCACCCAACTTTAATTTTTTCCAAAATTATTTTGGATGAATTTTGCGATCAAATAAATTTCTATGACTTAAAATATGATTTTGAGCTATAGAAACCTTGAATATAAGATATTCAAAATGGATTTTTTTGGATATGGTCCAATGATGAACAACATATCTATAAATGCAATTGTTGTATATATATGTTTTATTATTGTTTGAGAGGTATGAATGGTTGATCATGGATTTAGAAACAATAATGTATGATTTCTAATGTGGACATGTAATAATTAATTTTATTATTTGATGGGATGTAATTAAATGTTAATTACTCATTTAGGTTATAAATCAATTTCATTGAGCCTATAAGCTCTTTTGTTTTTGTAATCTCACCTTGGAATGCCAAGGTTACTAATGTACATATGGAGATATGAAGATGCAAGAACAATAAGAGGTTGAAGGAATGGTTGAGCCAAACGCAATGGAAGGAAGGTGGTGAGGTGAAATTTGAAACATTTTAAAATTTCACTACACCCAATTTTGGTCCAAAATCCATTCAAGTAATCAATTAATTTATGTGTAAAACACAAATGCATATAAAGAAGAAGGAAGAGTAATCATATTACCTCTTGTAGGTTTCTTCTTTCTTTATCAAAGAGCTTCCCAAGTGTGAAGCCTCTAGATCATCCACACATAGCTCAACTCCAAGTTTCCTCTTGATTTCTTTAGTGTTCTTGAATCCTCACTTGGATGCCCAATTTGATTCAAGATTTCCCTAAAAAATCTTTAGGAACTTTAAGGTTTCTCTTTGGTTTGTTTTGTACTAAACACATTTTCAATTTGCAAGCATTTATTCTTTCATAAAGAACAAAGAAGAGAATTGAAGATCAAAAGAAAAATTGAAGAAACACTTTCTTCTTATTTTCTTTCTCTCTCAACTTCTCTCTATAGAAAATGCTTTAAACTTGAAAAATGGTGTTCACTTGTTTTGCAACATAAAAGCTAAGGCTTTTATATCTTTCCAAGACTTAACACTTAAGTCTTCATAAAGAATTAAATACATTTTTAGCTCTTCATTTGGTGGAAGGGCAAAGTTGACCTTGCTTCTTTAAATGGTGAAATGATCATTATATCCTTTAGGGGTAAAATGGACATTTCCTTTAGCCAATAGATGTAATTATAATTTTAACCTTAGTAGAAAATTCTCTAACCCCTAACCCCATCATATAGGCTTATGAATAGTGAATTTTCTTTAAACTCTAAATTGCCTCTTAACCATATCACATATAGGCTTAGGCCACATCTCTTTTGTTAAGGGTTTTCACTAAGCTTAAAATTAAGTCTTTGATTTAGTCCAAATCAATTTTCAATTTAATCTTTCTCATTTGTATCATATACAAAATAAGATTTAATTGAATAGAAACCTTCACAGATTAAACATCAAGACATGCTAGGGTCCTTTTACATTTAATTACACTTTTAATCATTTTACCACGAATCAATTAATTAAACACTTTAATTAATTATTATGGTAAACCTTTTACACTTATAAGGTGATCACTATTGGGTGTGTGACTTTCTAGGTTCATGTCTAATTAGCAATGGGAATGAGAAAACACTTTTGTCTACTAATATGAAATCCACACTTCACACTTAGTCCCATAAGTCATGAGGGACAGCTAGCATTCCATATCACGACTACCTAATTAGAAATAAATGTTTATAGTTGATAACTTTAAATATCACATGGACCATTGATCATAAATCATCATGCACTAGAATCCCTTCATTAAAGATCCCAATCTCGGCTAGGGTAATGGTTTATGTCAAACCCTAATATGCCTCGATTCTATGTCCTTATCTCAATTCTAATTCTTAACAAAATTAGATTCCTACTAAAAACTCTTCCTAGTGAATCTGTCTATCCTAGCCAGGAGCTTTAGTTATCAAGAACAACTAGATAGCATAGGATCTTAACCTCGTTTACTCAAGGTAATGAATTCTATCTTGGAGATCACTTACCTCCAGACATAACAAATTAGAACCATCACATGCCATATATCTGTACATGAATAGTACGTCTATGTAAGTAGTAATAAATTCTAGCAACCTATATATGAGATATAGTATCCCTCAAGTCAAAGGATTATATGTACTATTATGACCTAGATGATAAATAATTGACAAGTAGTAAAACCCCATATTATTATCATCTAACATCACAGTTTGACTATTCATTCTATGAATATCCATGTGCTTATTTCAACATCACATGTCAAACAGCATGAGACTCACTATCTCTATAATCATCTGTATTGCATGCTAATTATGGAAAACAAATAGAGGTGTTGGTCTTCCAAAATTAATGATGCCTAATCATTAATCTTATGACCATGAACATATTTGAAATATTTGTACAAGAGCGATCTGTCTCCCACATTTTCAACACTTGATAATAGATCCTCTTACAAATACTTAAGGACTATATTTAATAATATGAAACCCTTTTCACATTATGAATATATTATCATTCCATTGGGAATTAAAATTAACTATTATATAACTATTATACGGCTCCTAGGGGGCACATACTGCTATCAATCTCCCACTTGCACTAGAGCCATTCTACTTAGTATCAAAAACTCATCTTCTCAAGATGAAGTTTAACTGTCACTAACTTTTGACTTTAGTTAACAGATTAACCAAGTTAATGGTTAACGCTATTTTCTACAAGGCTACAACACCCTATTCCAATAATTAATTTAATAATATCTTAATGCCTTTGGAAATATTATGGATTTCAATGTGAGACTCGAGTTCCCTTGCCATAAGCTAAAGCTCCATTATTATCACAGCAGAAAGATACTTGTGATGCACTGGAGAAACTCTTAAACTAGTTCATAACTGTTGAATCGAAAATAGTTTCTTATTTGTAACATCCTATATAGCAAATTTGACTTCCATAATGAAGTTTGCAATAACAATTTGCTTATAACTTTTCTAGCAAATTATTTCTTCATCATAGATAACAATAATGCCAATGATAGACTCTTTATCATTTATGTAGTAACATTCTTCATTTGTCAAAATTAAATCCTAAATACTTCTTAAGTACTTTAGAATAATTTTGATTATATTTCTAATAATTTAATCCTAGATAGGATTAGAATTTGTTAGTCATAATAACAACATTCTCGATGTTTAGTGCATTATACAACTCTTGTATAATTTAGATTTCCTATAGTCATACTATAAGGAATCTATGCCATACTTTTTTTGGATATCTAAGGAATCAACCTTCAAATAGTGGATATCGAAATTATATGAAATAAAACTTTTGGAATTAGCATGTTGAACTTTTCAACATCTTTTCCAAATATTGACTTAGACATATTTAACATTCTCTTCAATCTATCTCTATAGATACGAATTAACAAGAATGTAAATATTTATCTCAAGTCTAAATGAAGAAAGTAATGGTCAAATAATTCTACAAATGCAAATATATTAATACTTTTACAAACCAATGTGTTATCCACGTACAAAACTTGAAAGTGAGGATACTCCCACTATCCTTCTGCACATTAAGAACTCATCTTGCAATGATACAACTCATTAAGATTTTGCATACTTTGGAATTTTCTTAAGACTCTAAGCCTTTAGATTTATTCCATGATTACATTTTCTTTTCTAGATAAAGAACACTAGTATTGACATTTATATGTCAAACTCATAATCATTATGCATTGCTATATCACATATAGCTATAATAGAATCATCTCATAATTTGCTTCATCATGAATGTACAACTTTTATGCACTCATATAAAGTAAATTATATTTTTCTTAAGATTAAATATTTTACTATCTCATGATTTACTTCATCATGAATATACAACTATTTTGTATTCATATAAAGAAATCATATCTTATAGAAAAATTAGATATTCTACTAAACCTTTTAGCAGCTTATAAGGATAAAACATTTAGTTAGTTTTAGACTTTTTACAGGGTTGATCAAACTTTACTTTTGATCATTTTGTTGAATATTATTGGATGACATTCACCCAATCATTAAATCTTTCTCAATATGTCACTTTCTTGAATAAACACTTTATCAAAAAATAACATCTTTGCTAACAACTCTTTGTTATGCAAAAGATAGAACTACTATTATAAACCACCTTTAGGATATCTAGCAAACCTTATCTTAATTAGAATTATCTTCCAATTGTCTAACTTCAGCTTATGAAATAAGTTAGATATCTCAATTCAAATTATGAGTAAGAATTTTGATATCTATCCATATCATATCATATATGAGTTAGGATTAGATAAACTTTGGAGAAAATTCTATTTAAGAATATTATGCTTTTATTTGTAAATTTTCAAAAGGAAATAAACAAAAGCTTTCATAGTTCATCATCTATTATATCATATCATATATGTTGTAATTTATTCTTTTGAGTATACCATCACATATGGTTTTCCCAAAAAAAAAAATTATGATTACATGCCAATTTTATATTTAGGAAATTCCTCAAAAATTGGTAATTGAGTTCTCCCCACTTCAATCAAATCAAAGGGTTATGATACTCTTTCCCTTTTTGTATGAAATATCCTTAATATTTATTTTCCTTTTCATCTTGAATTTCTTAAACATTTCAGGAATTCAAATGAACAATTCATTTTATTTACCTTTTTCTAAATGGGTCAATATTTACATATATAGGTAAACACAATGAATTAGGAAAAACTCCCACAAACCATATCACAAATAGTATTGATGCATCTATATGCATAAATTCTAAAACTTCTTCAATTTCTATCCTTTTGTCCAACAAAAGGTAATCTAGTTGTTTTGCATTAGATACTAAACTTCTAAGTAGAAACAAGTTCACACTCTAATGGGTAGTGACACACGTTATCAAACTAAGTTGTCTTATCTTCAGTTAAATAAACTAATCAAAGAAATCATAGTGGTTTTAGATTGGAGTTTGTTATGGCATTATCATAAAAGAAATAGGAGTTGTTTTGTTATTATTAACTTAATAATAATATATCAGATATATATTTCATACTCTTAAGTTTATTACGATAATAAACCACTCAAACATTTTTCTAGTAACAGAATTCACAATTCCTGAAAGTTACAAAATAATGTAGCTTAAGTATGAAATACATACATGATCTACAAAACATGATTTTAAAATCATCATTCAGTACATACAAGATATACAAAATATGATTTCTAAAATCATTATGAAGTATTCTAAAAGCTCTTTGGAAACAAACACTTTTGCCCTTTAGATTTTTCAAAATTACTTTATTTAACTCCATGCGTCCGTTGCTTACTCTAATCATACATATGGCATAAAAGCACCTATATCACGAATCCAAGCAATAGATGAACTATATAAATCATTGGAATATAGTAACAAGAGATAGATTTACCTTCACAAGGTCTATCTTTCTCCTTGTCTTTAGTATTCACAATACTTAAAACAATTACTTTTCCAATATTCATAACATTGACAATAGAAATATTTTCATTTGTCAATTATAGCATTATCTATGGACTTGTCCCTTGCAATTTCTCCCTTTTAGGATTTATAATAGAAACCTTTTCTATTACCTTAAAGTGCATTTTCCATCTAATGGAAATTTGGAATAAATTTGAAGAATTAAACAATTTGAAAATTGTTATTCATCAAAACATCTAGACTCTCTAGCTGTATGATGAATTTAATCATCATATGAAAATAATCCCAAATTTAGTTTAATTAAAATTAATAAGAAATAAAAGAGGTTTCTCATAATTCATATTCATTCATAAAGAATACTATATAGAAAAATAGAAGAACAAGAAATTAAAGATGAAACATTTTCTTCTTTGATTTCTTTTCTCTAATTTCTTACTTTAGTTGAATAGCAAGAACAAGAACAAGAATGAAAAATATAGGGAAGACAAAGAAAAATAAAGTTATGAAGATCAAGAAGAAACACTTTCTTCTTTTCTTCCTTTATAATTTCTTTTCCTTTCCCTATTCTTTCTTTTCTTTTCCTTTTTCTTTCTTTATAATTTTCTTCATATTCAAACAAAATAACTGCTTTAATATCTTATATTAATCAGTGTATTTATGCTCATCATACAACTCTTGTAGATGATGCACAATTACTTGGAGTCTTGTTGTGCTCATATGTTGTTTTTGCAACCCTTAACTTATAAAACAATCATATGGCATCAAACTCATCCAATATTTTGTTTCCATTGCACTTAGAGTGATATGTTCCTTTGGAGTAGTCTTTTCTCTAAAAGACCAAGAACAAATCAAGTTGAATACATACACTATGTACTCAAATGCAAGGACCATAGATTAAGGCCCTGTGAGCCTAAAAGAATCAAATATATTCACAAGAGGGTTTGTCAATGTCATATTATTAAAAATGCAGAAAATAACAAGATTAATAACTTATGTAATGAGTAGCTACCATAATGATTTGGTCTTCAATCAAAATGGTAATCCTACTAATTTAGTGAATCCTATACTTCCAAATAGGAAATGGAAATCCTATTGGAGTGGATTTCTAGTAGGTGATTGAATTCTTATTAGATTATCACAAATTCCTTAGATACACATTATCATTATTGGAATTTTGATATCTAACAAGTGAACAACACTTGTTCATCACAACTTTTTGTGAGGTTGAATCAATCCAGTTCCTAGTGTTTCCAACCTCAGATACACATTGTCGTTATAAGCTTTTAACACTAGTCAAGTCAAACCCATTGGAGTAACAAGTATAATGATTTGAACATTATATGGCTTAGATACTCATTGTCATTATTGACATACAATGTATCATATACTCATAACATCACATGCTTTACAATAACTTCAAGAAAACATTCAAACCAAATATGTCATCCCTATATATCCATAACCAATGACATAAGTGCTTGAATTTCTCTTGAACTATTGTTCCAATGGAGAATCATGACTTGATATTTTCTTTAGAAGATTTTCAGGCTTTATTTATAAATCTCACTTTGCACATTATCCATTTTAAACAAATATCACATGCATTCATATATATCACATATATATTTCATAAAATGGACAATATACACAAAGGTATGATAATGGATTCTATGGATCCACTTCCTAGCCACAAGGAATATATGGTATGTAGGTTAAACAAATTACAAACATAAAATACAACACTTATATCTTTATGCTCCCACTAGGCATCTTCATGGGTTGAACCTCTTCTTGTTCTTACACCTCCATATCTCTATATGTACATTAGTAACCTTGGCATTCTAAGGTGAGATAATAAAAACAAAAGAGCTTATAGGCTTAATGGAATTGTTATACAACCTAAATGAGTAATTAACATTTAATTACATCCCATCAAATAATAAAATTAATTATTACATGTCCACATTAGAAATCATAGATTATGTTTCTAAATGCATGATCAACCATTCATGCCTCTAAAACAACAAAACATATATATACAACAATTGCATTTATAGATATGTTGTTCATCATTGGAACATTTCCAAATTTTGGAACATTTCCAAAATATCCATTTTGAATATCATATATTCAATGTTTCTATAGCTCAAAATCATATTTTAAGTCATGGAAATTTATTTGATTGAAAATTAGTCTAAAACAATTTTGGAAAAAATTAAAGTTGGGTGGAGACATAGAGCAAATTGCGATCATGGTTGCGACTCATGTTTCGCAGGTGTGAAATACTAGTCGTGGTCGTGATTCTGTAAACAAACCTAAATAACATTTGTTTTGATCCATTCATTTGCAGGCACAACATCAAATTTGTGGTCATGATATGCCAATCACGGTCATGATTTCCAATTTGCGGGTGCAAATTTTGCATCAGTCAGTACAACATTTGTGCACCAACCCATTTTCAACCAAGTCAAAAACCTCCAAAACAACATATAAAATATTTTTACATAAAAATTAAGTGGCTTTGATACTAATTGAAGGAATGGTGGAGCCAAACGCAGTGGAAGGAAGGTGGTGAGGTGAAATTTCAAATATTTTAAAATTTCACTTCACCCAATTTTGGTCCAAAATCCATTCAAGCAATCAATTAGTTTGTGTGTAAAACACAAATGCATATAAAGAAAAAGGAAGAGTAATCATATTACCTCTTGTAAGTTCCTTCTTTCTTTATCAAAGAGCTTCCCAAGTGTGAAGCCTCTAGATCATCCATACCTAACTCACCTCCAAGTTTCCTCTTGATTTCTTTAGTGTTCTTGAATCCTCTCTTGGATGCCCAATTTGATTCAAGATTTCGCTAAAAAATCTTTAGGAACTTTAAGGTTTCTCTTTAGTTTGTTTTGTACTAAACACATTTTTAATTTGCAAGTATTTTTTCTTTCATAAAGAACAAAGAAGAGAATTGAAGATCAAAAGAAAAATTGAAGAAACACTTTCTTCTTATTTTCTCTCTCACAACTTCTCTCTCTAGAAAATGCTTCAAACTTGAAAAATGGTGTTCACTTGTTTTGCAACATAAAAGTTAAGGCTTTTATTTAAGTCTTCACAAAGACTTAACACTTAAGTCTTTACAAAGACTTAAATACCCTTTTAGCTCTTCATTTGATGGAAGGGCAAAGTTGACTTTGCTTCCTCAAATGGTGAAATGACCATTATATCCTTTAAAGGTAAAATGGACATTTCTTTTAGCCAAAATATGTAATTATAATTTTAACCTTAGTAGAACATTCTCTAACCCCTAAATCCATCATATGGGCTTATGAATAGTGAATTTTCTCTAACTCCTAAATTGCCTCTTAACCATATCACATATAGGCTTAGGCCACATCTCATCTGTTGAGGGTTTTCACTAAGCTTAAAATTAAGTCTTTGATTTAGTCCAAATCAATTTTCAATTTAATCTTTCTCATTTGTATCATATACAAAATAAGATTTAATTGAATAGAAACCTTCATAGATTAAACATCAAGACATGCTAGGGTCCTTCTAAATTTAATTACACGTTTAATCATTTTACCACTAATTAATTAATTAAACACTTTAATTAATTATTATGGTAAACCTTTTACACTTAAAAGATGATCACTATTGGGTGTGTGACTTTGTAGGTTTATGTCTAATTAGCAATGGGAATGAGAAAACACTTTTATCTACTAATGTGAAATCCCCTCTTCATACTTAGTCCCATAAGTCATGAGGGACAGCTAGCATTCCATATCATGACTACCTAATTAGAAATGAATGTTTATAGTTGATAACTTTAAATATCACATAGACCGTCGATCATAAATCATTATGCACTAGAATCCCTTCATTAAAGATTCCAATCTCGACTAAGGTAATGGTTTATGTCAAACCCTAATGTACCTCAATTCTATATCCTTATCTCGATTCTAATTCTTGATGAAAGTAGATTCCTACTAGAAACTCTTCCTAGTGAATCTGTCTATCCTAGCTAGGAGCTTTAGTCATCAAGAATAATTAGATAGCATAGGATCTTAACCTCGTTTACTCAAGGTAATGAATTTTATCTTAGAGATCACTTACCTCCAGACATAACAAATTAGAACCATCACATGCCATATATCTATACATGAATAGTACGTCTATGTAAGTAGTAATAAATTTTAACAACCTTTGTATGAGATATAGTATCCCTTAAGTCAAAGGATTATATGCATTATTATGACTTAGATGATAAATAATTGATAAGTAGTAAAACCCCATATTATTATCATCTAATGTCACAGTTTGACTATTCATCCTATGAATATCCACATGTTTGTATCGACATCACATATCAAGTAGTGTGAGACTCACTGCCTCTATAATCATCTGTATCACATACTGATTATAGAAAACAAATAGAGGTAATGGTCTTCCGGAATTAATGATACCCAGTCATTAATCCTATGAGCATGAACATATTTAAAATATTTGTACAAGAGCGATCTATCTCCCATATTCTCAACACTTAGGAATAGATCCTCTTACAAATACTTAAGGACTATATTCAATAATATAAAACCCTTTTCACATTATAAATATATTATCGTGCTATTGGGAATTAAAATTTACTATTACATAACTATTTTATGGCTCCTAAGGCACACATTGCTATTAGAGGTTCAACCCATTAAGATGCCTAGTCGGAGCATGAAGATGCAAAAGTTGTAATTTCATATTTGTAATTTGTATAACCTAAATCCCATATCCATTCCTTGTGGCTAGGAAGTGGATCCATAGAATCCATGATCATACCTATATGTAAATTGTCCATTTTATGATATATATATATATATGTGATATATATGAATGCATATGATGAATGTTTAAAATGGATAATATGCAAAGTGAGACTAATCAATAAAGCCCAAAAATCTTCCAAAGAAAATATCGAGACATATTTCTCCATTGGAGCAATAATTCAAGAAAATTTAACCACTTATGTCATCGATTATGGATACATAGGGGTGATATATTTGGTTTGAATGTTTTCTTGAAGTTATTATAAAGCATGTGATGTTATGAGTATATGATACATTGTATGTCAATAATGACAATGAGTATCAGTGACATATAATGTTTAAATCACTATACTTATTGGTCCAATGGGTTTGATTTGACTAGTGTGAAAAGACAATAATGACAATGTGTATCTGAGGTTGGAAACACTAGGAGCTGGACTGATTGAGACTCACAAAGAGTTGTGATGAGTAAGTGTTGTTCACTTGTTAGATATCAAAATTCCAATAACGACAATGTGTATCTAAGGAATTTGTAAGAATCTAATAAGAATTCAATTACCTACTAGAAATCCACCCTAACGGAATTTCTGTTTCCTATTTGGAAGTATAGGACTCGCTAAATTAGTAGGATAACTGTTTTGATTAAAGACCAAATCATTATGGTAGCTACACAATTACATAAGTTATTAATCTTGATATTTTCTGCATTTTGATAATATAAAATTGACAAACTATCCTGCGAATATATTTGATTGTTTTAGGCTCATAGGGCCTAAATCTATGGTCCTTGCATTTGAATACATAATGTATATATTCAACTTGATTTGTTCTTGGTCTTTTAGAGAAAAGACTACTCCAAAGGAACATATCACACTAAGTGCAATGAAAACAAAATATTGGATGAGGTTGATCTATAAAATTGTTTTATAAGTCAAGGATTGCAAAAACAACATATGAGCATAACAAGACTCCAAATAATTATGCATCGTCTACAAGAGTTGTATGATAAACATAAATACACTGATTAATATGAGATATTAAGGCAGTTATTTTGTTTGAATATGAAGAAAATTATAAAGACATAAAAAGGAAAAGAAAAGAAAGAAAAAGGAAAACAAAAGAAATTATAAAGGAAGAAATGGAGAAAGTGTTTCTTCTTGATCTTCATAACTTTATTTTTCTTTGTCTTGTCCATATTTTTCATTCTTGTTCTTATTCTTACTATTCAACTGGAATAAGAAATTTGAAAAAAGAAATCAAAGAAGAAAATGTTTCATCTTTAATTTCTTGTTCTTCTATTTTTCTATATTGTATTCTTTATGAAAGAATTTGAATTGTGAGAAACCTCTTTTATTTCTTATTACTTTTAATTAAACTAAATTTGGAATTATTTTCATATGATGATTAATTCATCAAAGTCTAGATATTTTGATGAATAATAATTTTCAAATAGTTTAATTCTTCAAATTCACTCTAAATTTCCATTAGATGGAAAATGCCTTTAAGGTAATAGAAAAAGTTTCTATTATAAATCCTAAAAGGGAAATTATAAGGGACAAGTGCATAGATAATGCTATAGTCAACAAAAGAAAATGTTTCTATTGTCAATGTTATGAATACTGGAAAAATAATTGTTCTAAGTATTATGAATACTTAAAGACAAGGAGAAGGATAAACCTTCTAAAGGTAAATATATCTCTTATTACTATATTCTAATGATTCATATATTTCATCTGTTGCTAGGATTCATAATATAAGTGCTTCTGTGACATGTGCATGGTCAAAGTAAGCAACGAAAGCATGGAATTAAATGAAGTGATTTTGAAAATTCAAAAGGGCAAAATATTTGTTTCCAAAGAGCTTTTAGAATACTTCATGATGATTTTAGAAATCATATTTTGTATGTCTTGTATGTACTTAATGATGATTTTAAAATCATGTTTTGTAAATCATGTATATATTTCATACTTAAGCTGCATTATTCTGTAACTTTAAGGAATTATGAATTCCATTGCTAGAAAAATGTATGCATGGTTTATTATGGTAATAAACTAAAGAGTATGAATTATATGTTTGATGTATTATTGTTCAATTAATAATAACAAAACAACTCGAAGTGCTTTTATGATAATGCCATAAAGAAGCCCAATCTAAAATCATCATGATTTCTAAGATTAGTTTGTTTTACTGAAGATAAGACAACTTAGTTAGATAACATGTGTCACTACCCATTAGGGTGTGAACTTGTTTTAACTTAGAAGTCTAGTATCTAATGCAAAAACAACTAGATCACCTTTTGTTGGATAAAAGGATAGAAATCAAAGAAGTTTTAGAATTTATGCATATTGATGCATCAATACTATTTGTGAAATGGTTAGTGGGAGTTTTTCCTAATTCGTTGTATTTACCTAAATATGTGATATTGACCCGTTCAGAAAAAGGTAAATAAAATGAATTGTTCATTTGAATTATTGAAATGTTCAAGAAATTTAAGATGAAAAGGAAAATAAATATCAAGGATATTTCATACAAAATGGGAAAGAGTATCATAACTATTTGATTTAATCAAAGTGGGGAGAACTCAATTACCAATTTTTAAGGAATTTCCTAAATATAAAATCGGCATATAATCATAATTCTTTTTGGGAAAACTATAGGTGATGGTATACTCAAAAGAATAAATTACAACATATATGATATGATGTCATAGATGATGAACTATAAAAGTTTATGTTTATTTCCTTATGGAAATTTACAAATAATAGCTATATATTCTTAAATAGAATTTTCTCCAAAGTCTATCTAATCTTAATTCATATATGATATGATATAGATAGATATTAAAATAAGATTTGAGATATATAGCTTATTTGATAAGCTAAAGTTAGACAATTGGAAGATAATTCTAATTAAAATAAGATTTTTTGGATATCCTAAAGGTGGTTTAGGATAGTATTTCTATCTTTTGCATAACAAAGAGTTGTTAGCAAAGATGTTATTTCTCGATAAAGTGTTTACTCAAGAAAGTGACATATTGAGAAAGATAGAATAATTGGGTGAATGTCATCCAATAATGTCCAACAAAATTATCAAAGTAAAATTTGATCAACCCTATGAAAAGTCTAAATCTAACTAAATGTTTTATCCTTATAAGCTGCTAAAAGGTTTAATAGAATATCTAATTTTTCTGTAAGATATGATTTCTTTATATGAATACACAAAAGTTGTATATTCATGATGAAGTAAATCATGAGATAGTAAAATATCTAATCTTAAGAAAAATATAATTTACTTTATATGAATGCATAAAAATTGTACATTCATGATGAAGCAAATTATGAGATGATTCTATTATAGCTATATATATATAATATAGCAATGCATAATGATAATGATTTTGACATATAGATGTCAATAATAGTTTTCTTTCTCTAGAAAAGAAAACATAATCATAGAATAAATCTAAAGGCTTAGAGTCTTAAGAAAATTCCAAAGTATGCAAAACCTTAATGAGTTGTACCATCGCAAGATGAATCCTTAATGTGCAAAAGGATAGTGGGAGTATCCTCACTTTCAAGTTGTACATAGATAACACATTAGTTTGTAAAAATATTAATATATTTGCATTTGTAGAATGGTTTAACCATTACTTTCTTCATTTCGACTTGAGAAATATATTTATATTCTTTTTAATTCATATCTATAGAGATAGATTGAAGAGAATGTTAGATATGTCTAAGTCAATATTTGGAAAGATGTTGAAAAGTTCAACATGCTAATTCCAAAAGTTTTATTTCCTACAATTTTGATATCCCTTTTTGAGAGTTGATTCCCTAAATATCCAAAGAAAGTATGGCATGAATTCCTTATATTATGACTATAGGAAATCTAAATTATACAAGAGTTGTATAATGAGCCAGACATCGAGAATGTTGTTAGTATGACTAATAGATTCTAATCCTATATAGGATTAAATTATTGAAAATATAATCAAAATTATTCTAAAGTACTTGAGAAGTATTTAAGATTTAATTCTGACAAATGAAGAATGTTACTAAATAAATGATAGAGAGTCTATCATTAGGATTGTTGTTATCTATAATGAAGAAATAATTTGCTAGAAAAGTTCTAAGCAAAATGTTATTACAAACTTCATTATGGAAGCAAAATTTGCTACATAGGATGTGGCAAATAAGAAATTATTTTGGATTCAGCAGTTATGAACTATTTTAAGAGTTTCTCTAGTACATCACGAGTATCTCTCTACTGTGAAAATAATGGAGCCCTAGCTTATGGCAAGGGAACTCAAGTCTCACACTAAAATCGAGAATGTTTCGAAAGGCATTAAGATATTATCAAATCAATTATTAGAATAAGGCATTGTAGCCTTACAGAAAATAGTGTTAACCATTAACTTGGTTAATTGTCACATCCCATTTTTGAAGATATGAAGGTCCTAGAACATGGGGAGACATAAGGTCACCCACGCTCATAGAACCCACTCATTCATAAAATAAGCTTGCCTAAGATTGTACCGAACCTCATGCATTAACTTAAAAAAAAAACTTTTATAAAGGAAAAATGATAAGTGCTCAATTTACTACATTTTATTCCTTGTTCTTAATGTATTTTATCCTTAAATTGAGTTTGATTTGTTTGTTTAGTGCTTTTCCAGAATTTTGATTTGTTTATTTAGTGCTTTTCCAGAATTCTTTTAGTGTACGCAGTGCCAAATGATGCCGTGAACCAAATGTGACCTAGAATGGTGAAGAATCCAAACCAAAATGCTGATTTTTAGAAGAATATGGGCAACCACGGGTGACCATATGGCTAGAATTCCAGACGTGTGATAAGAGCAAATTGAAAATTCATCTAGTAGCCTCCCACAGGTAGAGGCATGACTGAGGTTGCACCCATAGGAAGTTACATTCTTTGGCCTTGTCGTTGGCACGGTTAGAACCCTAGCTGTGGGTCCAACCGTGTGAGGTGAAATTTCAGTAGTATAAAACATATCATACAACATTTTAGAGGAGGGGAACTGCCACAGAGTAGAAAAAGAGAGATTTAAGAGGGTTGGGTAAGCCCTAGAGTCATGGGAAAGGCTTGAAGGCTATAGATGTTGATGATTTAATCGAATAAAAGACTAAGATCCAAGTGGATTTGGAAGATTAAAGAGAAGATTTCAAAGAACATCTTCAAGATCTGTTTGAGATTTCTTCCTTTTTCATTTTTTGCATCTTTATTCTTCAATTTTAATATGAACTAATTATATTTGTAATGAATCCTAGTTTTGATTGTATAGATTGAAGGATTTAAACTTTAATCAATTCATCTTTGGTTGTTTTATTTTCATGATAAATCTTATTATTCTAATTAGCAATTGCTAGCTTGTTGATTGGATATTGTTTCTATATTAGACGAGTAGAGATACCCTAATATAAATAGATCACTTATGGGAATAGAGAGTTGACTGGGGTGCTAGAGATAGACCTACAAGACTTATTTGGGTGTTAATCTTTTGAACTTAATGCTGCTCCTATTTAATTATAGGTTGAGAAGAGATTCCCCTATAATACTTAGGAAGTTAGGGATTTAATCACTTGAGAAAGGTTTTTATCTAATTTAGTGAGAGTCCAATTTAATCCATCATTTGATGTACATGAGAAACTAGGGGGATTTATATCTAGATTAGCTTTGCCTAGATTATTTCCATCAATATCATTTACTTGCTTTCTTTTATTAGCTTAGTTAATTTAGTTTATTTTAATCAATCTACATCATGATCAACTAGACAATAATCGAAGTTTGTGCTAGTACTTATACACTATTCTCATGGACATGATACTCATATACTCACTACTTCATTACTTGATAATGACCTGTGCACTTGCAGTTTGTTAGTGTGCTTTTTGGCACATCAAGTTTTTGGTGCCGTTGCCGGGGATAGTTTTATAATATTAGCAATATTAATAGAGATTATTGATCTAGTTTTCATTTTTATATTTTAGTATTTGTCTTTGCTTTACTTATTTTATTTATTTTATTTGTTTTTTCTATTTTAATTTTTTATTTTATTTTAAGTTTGTGTTTCCAGAAAAAAAAAAAAAAAAGCAAAAGAAAAATTTCTCTATGGCTAATTGGAACTATCAGGACTGGAATTTTTACCTGAATATAGAATGGGGATACTAGGGAAATTAGTATCATGATCATGGATACATATATCACACTAATTTCCCAGAGGAATATGGATGGGAAGCACCAACAGAGAAATCATCCCTTGAGTCTACATTAGAAAGATTCACGACATCTACGAAGAATTGGGTTGCAGAATTGGACAAAAGAAATGAGGCATTAGCAATTGGCTTCCCAACTCAATTTGAAATGGACACTAAATTGGAGGATGACAAGCATGCAAAAGAGGAGCAGAGGTTGGAAGAGATGTTTTTGACTTTAGTGGGAGCTACAGAGAAAAGATTTTAGAGCATCGAGATAGCTCTAGAATACCAACAGACTTCTCTTCACAACTTAGAAAATTTCATTGGATAGATCTTGGAATTGCTAAGTGTGAGATTTGAAGGCAATCTACCCAACGATACCAAAGCCCTTCTAGAAGAGCAACAAAAAACCACTGCCATCAATTGGTTTTGGGATGATGAAAATGAAGAAGATGAGAATGGTGAGGCAAATTTGGGAATGCTACACAAAGAAGTTGATGAGGATGATTGCTTAAGTGAGTAACCCCAATTCCAGCAATGGGGCATGAATGGAGTGTAATCCAATGTTGAAAAACTCTCTTCTGATGATAGTGAGTTATAGGAAAGCATGGAGGGGAAGCTATGCATGTTGAAAATCACACCTCCCTTATTTTTCTAGCCCTCCCACTTTTTGAAAAGAATGATAATAACCCACTCACAATCCCGATACCCACCCTTCCTTTACCCCAATTTCCATCAAATGAACACCTAGCCACACATGATCCCACACCTTTGCCACCTTTCTTTAAGTGTGTATTTGTTAGATAATCAAGTATGTGGCCAGTACTTGTAGTCTTTAAATTTTCTTTAGAGAGGGAAATCTATTTTGTGGAGGTGTTAAAGCAAATGATTAGTGAATTTGGGTGGAACATCTTGGAATTGCAAGAGGTGGCTATCATTGGCAATGTACATGCTTTCTTTGGTGCCAAAGCAGAAATCCCTATATTTAGTCTGTGGGTAAAACTATTTGACGATGGTTCTAAACCTGGTAAGCTCAAGTTTGCATATAATGAAGAATCAAAAATAATTTGTTTTGCTGAAAGAAGGCTATCGAAGGCCATAACCTTTGCATATTCTTCTTTATCTTGGTTTATGGAAGTAGACAACATACGGAAACCTCCGAGCCATTAGTGGAAGATGAATAACGATAATGTCCAGCTAATACAACATTAAAGAAGTGCTGACGGGAGGCAACCCATTGATGGTTTTTGTTTTTATGTTTATTATTTCTCTTTTCTTTTTATTTCCTTTCTATTTTATTTTGTTTTATTTTTGTATTAAATTGAATGGATCTTATCTTGGTTGTAGTTCAATATTTCTATGTGCAGAAACAATGATCATGGCAAACTCCAACTGGAAGGAGCACCAACACGATTCATGTGGTATATCATTCAGGGCAATTAATTCTCTCTTTCACTTTTTTATTTTCCTTGTTTATAACACATTAGGGGCAATGTGTTACTTAAGTGTGGGGGAGAGGTATTTTAGTGTAACAACCCACATCTACCCTAGGAGTTTTAGTGACAAATTATTTGAATTTAGGCTTATTGTGACAAATTGTGTGACTATATGAAAATTCATGTGTGATATGATTTATGAGTTTGGGGTATGTTAAATTAATTTTAATATGCCTAATATGATTTATTATTGTGAAATAAATGATTTGAATAAAATGCATTAGCATGAAATAATTTATTTTTCATAAAATAAATTTTCATGTAAAAAGGCGATTTTTAAGCATAAAATAATTTTATGAGTATTTTTAAAATATTTTAAAATAAATATTTTTGGGGGAAATGTTACAGAATTAACAAGAAAAATATTCTTTTCATTTTAATTTTTATTCAGCCTAAAAATTTAAATAAAAGCCCAAATACCCAAAAGCCCACTACACCAAAATCCTCCTAACCTAGTTTATTAAGGGTATTAGTGGAAATTTCATCCAAACCCTAATATATAATCTAAATTTCAGCCAAACCAAGTTTCCAGCAGCCATTCTCTTATTCTTTCTATATCTTGGCAGAAAAATCCTCTCAAAATATTTCTCTCTACCAAAATTAAGAGAACACCTTTCCGTTTCGCGATTCTTGACCGTAATCGTAAGTTTTTCTTCTCTTTCTATTTCTAAACTGATTTTTATGAAATAAATTATGGAAAAATTATTTTGAACTGATTGATTACTGATTTTTATAGATTTAATTCTATTTGGGTGAGTTTTTTGGGAGAGAAAATCTATTTTCTACCGAAAACATGATTCTTTCCGTGAGATTTCTCCAAAGGTGAATTCTATAACTTAAAATCACAATTTTTATGCATAAACATCAAAAGAGGGGGGGAAGGGGGGGCAATTTGTGTGTGGTTGTGTTCTAAACTGATTTTTGATTTGTTTTGATGGAAAATATTGCATTAAATAATATTTTTGCATATTTCTGTGATAATCGGAAAGTTTCGAAAAACAAAAGAATTTAAGGTTTTTGTGTTAGAACTTGGAAGTTAGAAAATTTTATTCCTAAATGGACATATGGCTGCCAATTTGTATGAGGAAGTGTTCTAGTATAATGTTTGTTTTGTTTAGATGAAAAATAATGATTTGAATCATGTGTCTGTTTATCGCTGAAATGAACGAAATGCGCGGAAAGCGCAAAAACTTATGATTTTTCACCTAAGCCCTTCAACTTGGAATTTTTTTGTATAAATCCTATCTATGGCTGCTGAATCATGTATGGATATGTTCTAAACTGATATTTTCTATGATTGAATGAAAAATAATGGTTTAAAAAACCTGTTTGCATATTTTTGAAATGACCGGAAAATACTGAAAACAAGAAAACTCATAGTTTTATGCTCTATGATTCAAAAGGTTGAATTTTTATTTATAAACAACACTATGAGTGGCCGATTCTTATGGATTTAAATTCTAAAATGATTTTTGTTGCATTTACATGAAAAATCTTGATTCAAACGATGTTTTTACATATTTTTGAAGTAGACGGAAAGTGCGAAAAGAAGAAAAAATTAGTCTCTACCTTGGTAATGCATTCGGCCTATATAAACATTTTTGTCCCAATGTTTATAAATTTTATGTGATGTGTTTTGATGATTGTTGACATGTATGTATGTATAATAAATGATAAAATTGCATGTTAGTTAAAGGTATGATCCTAGATAAGCTTAAATGCATTATGGTATACTTAAGGTATCTTAACATTATATTGTGTTTAGAATACAAATGTGATTGAGAAGTATGGCACTAGATGTTATGATGACTTGATGATGAACATATGGTTATGAGTTGATGAAGTGAAAGGGATCATAAGAGTTAAGCATGACGCTTGAAAGGTAAATTGTTAAGATGACATGTATGGAAGTGTAAAGTGAATTAAGATAATTGTTAAAGTGAATTGATATTGAGGTAATAATATTGTAATGATCTTAAAAAGGTAATAATGTGATTTTAATGTGATATCAAGAGAGCCTATAAGGCCTAAGTATGCAAGACTTTCAAAGTCAACGTGTTATGTGCAAGTGATGAGTACACCTATGTGTGGACTCTAAGTGTATGTGTATGCTATATGTATATGGGGTAGTTATGGGATAGGAGCATCATGAGTAAATAAATACTAAGTATTAAATCAAATATTATGTTAGAGTTTAAGGAGCTTTAGAAGTGCAAAGGGACTATGTATATTAGGAGCAAAGGAACCCCAAGGTGAGTAAACGCCATATTCATGTTATAAGTGTGAACAACATCATATTGTGTTATAAGAATGTGATCTATTGTTATGTGAGCCTTTATGATCTTTGAAACCCAAGTTCTTTCTATTCTAAATATTATTATATGATTTCTGTGACAAGCTTGGGTTGCCAAGGGACATTTGGTCTAAAACTATTTTGTTTATCCAATGAGAATTTCTTGTGATTAACACCCTAACTTGTATTCTTTCTAGAACTACACTATCATTATATCTTTTGCTTTAAAGCTAAACCACTATTGTTATTAGAATACATGTTATTGTTGCCTTATGTGATATTGTTAATTATGATTATCATTAGCTCTAGCTATGGTACCTTTTACCCTTTATGCAGAATCCTAGTGCCGATACGGGTAATCATCGGAACCTGTGCACATGGTCTTAACCCGATAGACAGGGGTAGTGTATCCACCTCATCTAGAAGGGGCGGTTCTCATAGTGGAGCCTGATTAGCTTCATGCCTTATAAATGATAGGAGTTGAAATTTGGTATAAGACCACCTCTCCTTAAGTATTCGAGTGATAGAGCAATAGCCTTCACTCATCATAAGTGATAAGTGTGATTTCTGCAAACTTGCCAAATTGAATCCTTACTAAATTGCAACCTAATTCATGAATTATAAGTCATGAACTAAGTGTATAAGCTATGTGTTTCCTTTTCAAAGGAAAATGTGATAATGTATGTGCCTTTTCGTTTACTCATTGAGATCATCTATCTCACCCCTTTTTCCTTGTGTGGTTCTAGGTGAGCAAATGTGAGGAGGCAAGGTGATGGCTTAAGCATTCTACTTCCCTTGGGGAAATCCTTGTCCAAGTTATCAATAATACTATTTTTATGAAGTCTTGTCATTAGATGCTCTGGGAATGTTGATTGATACTTATTGATATATATTATTTTCCTTATGGATTTTATATGTAATGATTTATTTTAGACTTCTGCAATTTAAGGTATTCATCTAAATGTTTTAAATGAGTTATTGTGAGAGGTTTGGTAAGATCCTAAGCATGAATTGTTTATCAGTAAGTGGGTTCTACGGGCGTGGGTGACCTTATGTCTCCCTATGTTCTAGGACCATCATATCTCTAAGGTTGGGATGTGACATTTAGTGTGCCCTATCTTTTATGAATCTTGTGTTTAAGCGAATTGAGTTATGGTGATAGTTTGATTTGAAATTGACTCTCTCTAGTGATAAATTAGTCTGATTTTGCTAAGACAATGACTTATTGCAGTGTGGATTGAATGTGGTGGTCATGATTAGGGAATTAAATTTTTGCAAATCTTTTTCCCTGAAATTTGAAACTTTAATTACACTTTTTGAGCCTATTTTATTCCACTGCGACTTTTATTTTAGTTTAGTAGAAATTCTTAATACCTTAGGTAGCTTAACTATTTTTGTTGAAAAAAAAAACGTAAGTATCAAAAAAAGATTATGCAAAAGAGCTTTGAAAATGTTTACATATTCCACTATTATTGACTCTTTAAACACAAGGGATTGAGAATATGAATAGTGCTAGTAGCCATTTGAATGTGTGATTCTAGTTGAGTAAGTAGAGGCTGGCACCACAATTGTTTGCATTCGCGTAAAAAGGCTTGGATGGCAATTCAAACAAGTCGGGCTCCTTAGTTAATTAAAAAGAAAACATGAATTGAAATGTATAATCAATGAAAAGTTGAGTGAGTAGTTAAGCACCTATAGGAAAAATCCTTATAAATCTACTTTGCTTGAACTTTTGTTTCTATGGAATTATTCGCTCAAACTTGTAACTTTAGAATTTAGGTTTCAAGTTTTTGAGATTTGGTTTAGAGATTTCTTGATTTAGCTACCATGTTTAAGCTTTGCTAATTTCAAGTTGTTGTGAATCTTTATGAATTTCTTTGACTATTGAAGGTAGGTTTTATTTCTTACTATTGTTATGATTTAATTTGCTTGAAGACAAGAAAATACTCAAGTGTGGGGGAATTTGATAAGTGCTTAATTTACTACATTTTATCCCTTGTTCTTAATGTATTTTATCCTTGAATTGAGTTTGATTTGTTTGTTTAGTGCTTTTCCAGAATTCTTTTAGTGTACCCAGTGCCAAGTGATGTCGTGAACCAAATGTGACCTAAAATGGTGAAGAATCCAAGCCAAAATGCTGATTTTTAGAAGAATATGGGCAACCACGAGTGATCACATGGCTGGAATTCCAGACATGTGATAAGAGCAAATTGGAAATTCATCCAATAGCCTCCCACGGGTGGAAGCACGGCTGAGGTTTCACCCATGGGAAGTTACATTCTTTGGCCCTGTCATTGGCACGGCTGGAACCCTAGCCGTGGGTGCAACCGTGTGAGGTTAAATTTCAGCAGTATAAAACTTATCAAATAGCATTTTAGAGGAGGGGAGCTGCCACAAAGTAAAAAAAGAGAGATTTAAGAGGGTTGGCTAAGCCCTATAGTCATAGGAAAGGCTTGAAGGCTAGAGATATTGATGATTTAATCGAATTAAAGACCAATCCAAGTGGATTTGGAAGATTGAAGAGAAGATTTCAAAGAACATCTTCAAGATCTGTTTGAGATTTCTTCCTCTTTCATTTTCTGCATCTTTGTTCTTCAATTTTAATATGAACTAATTATATTTGTAGTGAATCCTAGTTTTGATTGTATAGATTAAAGGATTTAAACTTTAATCAATTTATCTTTGGTTATTTTATTTTCATGATAAATCTTATTATTCTAATTAGCAATTACTAGCTTGTTGATTGGATATTGTTTCTATATTGGAAGAGTAGAGATACCCTGATATAGATAGATCACTCATGGGAATAGAGAGTTAATTACAGTGCTAGAGATAGATCTACAAGACTTCTTTGGATATTAATCTCTTGAACTTAATGCTGCTCTTATTTGATTATAAGTTGAGAAGAGATTCCCCTATAATACTTAGGAAGTTAGGGATTTAATCACTTGAGAAAGGTTTTTATCTAATTTAGTGAGAGTCCAATTCAATCCATTGTTTGATGTACATAGGAAACTAGGGGGATTTATATCTAGATTAGCTTTCCCTATATTATTTCCATCAATATCATTTACTTGCTTTCTTTTATTAGCTTAGTTAATTTAGCTTATTTTAATCAATCTACATCATGATCAACTAGACAACAACCGAAGTTTGCGCTAGTACTTATACACTATCCTCATGGAGATGATACATATATACTTACTACTTTATTACTTGATAATGACCTGTGCACTTGCAGTTTGTTAGTGTGCATTTCAGCACATCAAAAAACCTTAAGTTGCGGAAGCTAAAAATATACTTTAATTCAAATCCATAGGAAAATAATAATAAGACTCAAAATAAAGTCACCAACATAATATTCCAAAATAAAGTTTCCATAATAACTATCGGAGCATCTAAGGACTCATCATAGTATGGTATTATCATAACTTTGATAAAGAAATTTCCCAAGTGAAGTAGGTAGCTTGAGCGATCACCTTGCCTCTTTATAAAGCTCACCTGGAACCATACAAGGAAGAAGGGGTGAATTATATGATCTCAATGAGTAAACAATAGGGCTTATACTATAACACATATCTCTTAGAAAGGGCTCATAGCTTATAACTTATAGTTCATCATTCATAGTTTACAATTTAGAAAGGTTTGCAGAAATCACACTTATAACACATAACACATAACACATAGAGTGAAGGCTGCTGCCATAATCACTTGAACACATAGAGTGAAGGTTATTTCCATAATCATTTGACCACATAGAGTGAAGGGTATTACCATAATCACTCGAACACATAGCCGATGATTACTAGCATCAGTATGAGGATCACATAGCCGATGATTACTCGCATCGGTGCGAGGATTTCTGCATACAAAGGGTTATGGAACCAAACCTAAAGCTAAAGGTAATCACTTATAAAATAGCATTCAAGAAAAGTAATCACATGTGGCACAATAACAATAGATGTTTAGCTTATAAAACAAAAGATAAATAACAGTGTAGTTACAGAAAGAATATAAGTTAGGGCAATAATCACAAAGGTTCTTTATTATAGTTAAGTAATCAAAAATGGTTTTAGACTAAATGTTCTTTGGAAACCCAAGCTTACAAAGAAATCATTTAGTCATAATTAAAAGTAGAAAAGAACTTGGGTTTTAAGATAACAAAGGTTCACAAAAAATGATAACTTGTACTTGTAACTTGAACATAATGTTTACTCACCTTGTGGTTCCTTTGCTCCTAGTACACGTAGCCCTTTTGAACCTCTAAAACTCCTCAAGCTCTAACATAATATTTAATTCAATACTTAGTATTTATTTAATCATGATGCTCTCCTATCTCATAACTACCCCATACACATATAACATTCACACACACTTAGAGTTGCACATATAAGTGCACTTCATCACTTGCACATAACATGTTGACTTTAAAAGTCCTATACACTTAGCCTTTATAGGCCTATATGAAAACACATTATAATTAATTTCAATAACTTTCTAAGGTCAACACAATATCATTTTCTTAGTATAAATTCACTTTAACAATCATCTTAGTACACTTAACACTTCCATATATGTCAACTTAACAAATAACCTTTCAAGTGTCATTCTTATCTCTTATGATGAATTCATTCAATCAATCTCTTCATCAATTCAAGACCATTAATTCATTAACAAGTCATCATACAACCTACTTCCATATTATCCAATCACATTCACATTGTAATCACAACATAAGGTTAAGATACTAAGTATACCAAATTGTCTCTAGCCTTGTCTGTAGTCATTTCTTCAACCAACATGCAATTTAACCATTTATCATTCATTCATATGTGCCAATAACCAACAAAATACATCACATAAAAATTATAGATTTTGGGATAAAAATCTCAATGTAGGCCGAACACATCATCAAGGAGAAAACCTAAATTTTCTTACTTTTCTCACTTTTTGTCTATTACAATAAAATGCAAAAATATGGTTTGAACCAAGATTTTTCATGTAAACATAACAAAAATCATTTTAGAACATTGATCCAGAAGAATCAGCAGCAATAGGTGCAACATACAAATGAAAATTCCAATTTTTGGTTTTAGGATGCATAACCATGCGTTTTCTTGTTTCTGGTATTTTTCAGTCATTACAGTAATATGTAAACAGGTGTTTTAAACCATTATTTGTCATTCAAACAAAACAAATATCTATTTATAACTCCATCATACACAAATTGACAACCACATACATATGTAATCATAGAATTTTCTAACTTTTAAGTTCTAAAATGAAAACCTTGAATTTCCTTATTTTCTAGAACTTTTCGATCATTACTGTGATATGTAAAAATATGATTTAATTCCATTTTTTTATCTAAACACATCAAAAATCCATTTATAATGCATTGCTATACAAATCACCCCCCTTGTAATGTTTATGCATGAAAATTTTCAATTTTGAGTTGTAGGATTCACCTTTGGAGAAATCACATAAAGAGGTTGGCATTTTCAGTAGAAAAATCAATTTCTCTCTCAAGAAATCACCTAGGCTGAATTTAATAAACAAAAATAAGTCAAAATTCAGTCAAAATTCCCATAATTAGTTTCATAAAAATTAAATACTGAATTGAACGGAAAGGAAAAACTTACGAAACGGTCACAAAATCGCCAAGTTTGAAAGTATTTTGTGAATTTCGGTAGAGAGAATAATTTTGAGAGAATTTTTCTATCAAAATAATGAAATAATAGAATGGTGGCTGCTGGAGTGAAGGGCTGGCCGAAATTCCCATTAAATATTTAGGGTTTTGGACAATTTCCAAGTTTACCCTTAATGAGTTAGGTTATGAGTATTTTGGTGTAGTGAGCTTTTGAGTATTTGGGCTTTTTATTTAATTTTGGGGCTGATTATAGTCATTAAAAATAAAATATTTTTCTTATTATTTCATTAAAATCCACCCCAAAATATTTATTTAAAAATTATTTTAAAAATACTCATAAAATTATTTTATGCTTAAAAATCGCCTTTTGCATGAAAATTCATTTCATGTACAATAAATTATTTTATGCTAATGCACTTCATATAAATCATTATTTCACAATAATAACTTATATTAGGCATATTAAAATTTATTTAATATGCCATATACTCATAAATCACATCACACATGAGTTTTTATAAAATCACATATTTTGTTACAACAACTCTAAATTCAAGCAAATTGGTCATGTAAACTCCTAGGGTAGGTGTGAGTTGTTACATTAATACATTGACTAAAGTCAAAAGTTAGTGACAGTTAAACTTCATCTTGAGAAGATAAGTTTCTGATGCTAGGAAGAATGGCTCTAGTGTAAGTTGGAGATTGATAGTAGTATGTGCCCTAGGAGCCATATAATAGTTATGTAATGGTTGATATTAATTCTCAATGGCATGATAATATATTCATAATGTGAAAATGGTTTCACATTATTAAATATAGTCCTTAAGTATTTGTAAGAAGATTTATTTTCAAGTGTTGGGAATATGGGAGACAGATCGCTCTTGTACAAATATTTTAAATATGTTCATGGTCATAGGATTAATGACTGGGCATCATAAATTTTGGAAGACCATCACCTTTGTTTGTTTTCTATAATTAGTATGTGATATAAATGATTATCGAGGTAGTGAGTCTCATGCTGCTTGACATGTGATGTCGATACAAACATGTGGATATTCATAGGATAAATAGTCAAACTGTGACGTTAGATGATAATAATATGGGGTTTCACTACTAGTCAATTATTTATCATCTAGATCATAATAGTGCATATAATCCTTTGACTTGAGGGATACTATATCTCATATATAGGAATTTAGAATTTATTACTGCTTACATAGATGTACTATTCATGTACAAATATATGGCATGTGACGGTTCCGATTTGTTATGTATGGAGATAAGTGATTGCCAAGATAGAATTCATTGCCTCTTATAAACAAGGTTAAGATCCTATGCTATCTCATTATTCTTGATACTAAAGTTCCTAGCTAAGACAGTGAGATTTACTAGAAAGAGTTTCTAGTAGGAATCTAATATCATGAAGAATTAGAATCGAGGTAAGGACATTGAATGGAGACACATTAGGAATGGACATAAACCATTACCCTAGCCCAAAATTGGGATCTTTAATGAAGGGATTCTAGTGCATAATGATTTATGATCAATGGTCCATGTGATGTTTAAAGTTATTAACTATAAACATTCATTTCTAATTAGGTAGTCGTGACATGGAATGCTAGCTATCCCTCATGACTTATAGGACTAAGTGTGAATTGGGGAGTTCACATTAGTAAAGAAAAATATTTTCTCATTCCCATTGCTAATTAGACATAAACCTAGAAAGTCACACACCCAATAGTGATCACCTTTCAAGTGTAAAAGATTTACCATAATAATTAATTAAAGTGTTTAATTAATTGACTAGCGGTAAAATGATTAAACATGTAATTAAATTTATAGGGACCCTAGCATGTCCTGATGTTTAATCTATAAATTTTTATATTTAATTAAATCTTAATTTGTATATGATGCAAATGAGAAGGATTAAATTGAAAATTGATTTAGACTAAATCAAAGACTTAATTTTAAGCTTAGTAAAAACCCTTAACACATGAAATGTGGCTAAAGCCCATATGTGATATGGTTAAGAGGTAATTTAAGGGTTAGAGAAAATTTACTATTCATAAGCCCATATGATGGGTTTAGGGATTAGAGAATTTTCTACTAAGGTTAAAATTATAATTATATCTTTTGGCTAATGGAAATGTCCATTTTAGCCCTAAAGGATAAAATGATCATTTCACCATTTGAAGAAGTAAAGTCAACTTTGCCCCTTCACTAAATGGTGAGCTAGAAGAATATAAAAGGATATTTAAGTCTTTCTGAAGACTTAAGTGTTAAGTCTTGGAAAGATATAAAAGCCTTAGCTTTTATGTTGCAAAGAACAAGAGAACATCATTTTCTCATTTGAAGCATTTCTAGAGAGAGAAGTTGAGAGAGAAAGAAAAATGAAGAAAGTGTTTCTTCAATTTTTCTTTTGATCTTCAATTCTCTTCTTTGTTCTCTATGAAAGAACAAATGCTTGCAAATTGAAAATGTGTTTAGTCCAAAACAAAACAAAGAGAAACCTTAAACTTTCTAAAGATTTTTTAGGGAAATCTTGAATGAAATTGAGCAACCAAGAGAGGATTCAAGAACACTAAAGAAATCAAGAGGATACTTGAAGGTGAGCTAGGTATGGATGATTAAAGGCTTCACAATTGGGAAGCCTTTTGTTAAAGAAAGAAGGAACTTATAAGAGGTAATATGATTACTCTTCCTTCTTCTTTATATGCATTTGTGTTTGACACACAAATTAATTGATTGTTGGAATGAATTTTGGACCAAAATTAGGTGAAGTGAAATTTTAAAATGTTTGAAATTTCACCTCACCACCAACGTTCCACTGCTTTTGGCTCCATCGTTCCTTTATAAACAATATGACTTTCATAACTCATAGTTCATAATTTATGATTTGTAGTTCATGACTTGTGATTTAACAAGGTTTATAGAAATAAACTTATAACTCATAACATATAGAGTTAAGGCTGCTAACATGTCCACTAATAACCTATAACTTATAAAGTAAAGACAGCTATCGTGTTCACCCCTAACTCAAAACATATAGAGTGAAGGCTACTGCCATGATCACACATAACTCATAACATGTAAAGTGAAGGCTACTGCCATGATCACACATACCTCATAACATGTAAAGTGAAGGCTACTGTCATGTCCACACATAACTCATAACATGTAAAGTGAAGGCTGTTGCCATGTCCACACCTAACTCATAATATAATTCATAACATATAAAGATAACAGTAGCATTGAAGGATACAATCACATGTAACATAATAATAATAGAAGTTTAGCTTATTTAACAAAAGATGAACAAAAGTGTAGTTCTAGAAAAATATAAGTTAGGACAATAATCACAAAGGTATTATTATTGGATAATCAAAAATGGTTTTGGACCAATTGTCCTTTGGCAACCCAAGCTTACAAAGAAATCATTAAAATAGAAATGAACTTAGGTTTCAAGATATCAAAGGTTCATAAAACATGATAGCTTGCACTTGTAACTTGAAACATAATGTTTACTCACCTTGTGGTTCCTTTACCCCTAGCACTCATAGTCCTTGAACCTTAAAAGCTCCTCAAGCTCTAACATAATATTTAATTTAATACTCAGTATTTATTTAGTCATCATGCTATCTTACCCCATAACTACCCCATGCACATATAACATTCATATACACTTAGAGTTACACATAGATGTGCACTTATCACTTGTACATAATATGTTGACTTTAAAGGTCTTGCAAACTTAGCATTTATAGGCTTATATGAAAACACATAATAACTTATAATAAGACTCTTCTTAAGTCAAACACAATATATCATGATCTTACTATCAATGCAATTTAATATTCAACATAACATACTTATCACCTTTAACTTATCAAGTAGCCTTTCAAGTATCATGCTTATCTCTTATGACCAGTTCATGCAATCAATCTCGTCATCTATTTAAGTTCATTAATTCATTATTAACTCATAATAAAATATATTTCTACATTACCTAATCACATTCACATTTTAATCACAACATAAGGTTAAGATACCTTAAGTATACCAAATTGCCTCTAAGCTTGTCTAGAGTCATTCCTTTAACCAACATGGAATTTAACCATTTATCATTTATACATACATGTCAATAATCATAAAAATACATTACACAAAAATTATAGACATTGGGATAAAAATCCCAATGTAGGCTGAATAAACTATCAAAGAGAAAACCTGAATTTTCTTACTTTTCACACTTTCCATCTATTTTAGTAATATGCAAACACGTGATTTAAATCAATATTTTTCATGTAATCAAAACAAAAATCATTTTAGAACACTTAATTGCACCAATCAACACCTATATATGTATGCATGCATGAAAATTTTCCAACTTTATATTTTAGGATGAAAACCATGAATCTTTCTTTTTTCTAGTACTTTTTGGTCATTACAGTAATATGAAAACACATGGTTTAAACCATTATTTTTCATTCAATAATAACAAAAATCAGTTTAGAACATGAATATATACAAATCGACAGCCATAGACCATGCTTATGCATTGAAATTCCAAGTTTAGGGTTTAGAGCGAAAATCATGAGTTTTCTTGCTTTTTGGTGTCCTCCAATCATTACAGTAATATACAAAAATATGATTTAAGTCAATATTTTCCATTTAAACACAACAAAAATAAATTTAGAATACAATAATGCAAAAATTTCCCACCCTTGTTGAGTTTATGCATGAAAATTCTAACCTTGAGTTTTAGGGTTCACCTTTGGAGGATTTGAGTTTAGAGGTTTGTGTTTTCAGTAGAAAAATCAATTTCTCTCTCAAGAATCCACCTAGGCCAAATTTATTTAATGAAAATCAATAAATATTCATTTAAAATAATTTTCTCATGATTAGTTTCCTAGAAATCAAATAATAAATTGAAAAGAGAAAAAATTACGAATACGGTCAAGAAATCACAAAGTTTAAAGGTATTTTGTGATTTTTGGTAGAGATGTTATTTTTGAGGGAATTTTTCTATAAAATAATGAAATAACAGAATGGTGGTTGCTAGATACAAGGGTTGGCCAAATTTTTGACATAAATAATTATGGTTTTGGGCAATTTCCAAGATTACCCTTAATGAACTAGGTTATAAGTGTTTTAGTATAGTGGATTTTTGGGTATTTGGACTTTTTATTTAATTTTGGGGTTCATTATAGGTAATTAAAATAAAATATTTTTCTTCTTATTTTCATTAAAATTCCCCCCAAAATATTTATTTAAAAATGCTCATAAAAATTATTTTATGCTTAAAATCGCCTTTTTGCATGAAAATTCATTTTATGTAAAATAAATTATTTCATACTAATACACTTCATATAAATCATCTATTTCACAATCATAACTCATATTATGCATACTAGAATTAAACTAACATGCCACATACTCATCAATCACATAGCACATAAATTCCTATAACAGTACATACTTAGCCTCATTGGTTATAAGTCAAGCAAATGGTCATGAAAACTCTTAGGGTGGGTATGGATTGTTACATTCTCCCCCCCCCCCCCCCCCCCCCCGGCAAAAAAAAAAAAAAAAAAAAATTTATCCTCGAATTTTCAAATCTAGCAGCACAACACACTCTGCTTAACTTCTCCACCATGTTTCTGTCACACCACTCAAACATAATATCTAACTACAATTAACATATCGAATACAGCAAGGCACATACTCATAATCTATCAAAAATCACACTGATAAACCTTCAGTTTAAGCTACAACTATGTCAATCTCTTGTTCAAACAAATCTTGAAGGTAATCCTTAATAATTTTGTATCCCTTAACCTTAAATAAAAGTAATAGAACCTTTAATTTCACCTTCAATTAAATATGATCCCAAGCATTTCTTTTCCTCATATCTCTATTAATATTAACATCTATACTAATACCTTAATCATCACTTCCATTCATTATTTATCACATTAATCAAATAAGAATTCAACAGATAATTCTAAATTAATAACTATAATTGACATTCGATAATTCTCTTTCCATATTAATAATTATTACTTAATCTATTATAACCTCAATAGATATTTTTGTGTTTAATACCTTGCTAAACTTACAATTTTTGTACTCCCTTCATTCATCAATTAATACATATTTAAACTTAACAAACATTCCTATATATATCAAATCCCAAACGAACTTGCATTCTATTAATTTATTATCCCAAATAAACTTCTTATTACTATTTCAGACTTACTTTATTTCTGTATAATATATACATCATTATTATGACTTAATTACCTAATGCCTCATAATTTTTATACATTTAGCTCATAATATCATCTCACTTTAGATTTTCCACTTACATCTTACTATATTTCACATTCCGAATCATTTAACTTATCCATATTAAAATAATGAATCTTCTAATAGCATTGCCATTCAATGGAATCTCTACGCAACTCTTATATCTTTCCAAATCTATGTCATTCTAGGTTATCTCAATAAAAATTCTTTCCGTACTAAAAATCACTACCAAATTTTCTAGTAACTTCAATTGAACATTATTGTATCTAACACCTTAAAACATTTCTCATCCAGAGGACTCAAACCCCTTTCAGGTATATTCCAAACTATTTATATTTTCAAAACTACATAGAATCATTTGTAAGAATTAAAACATTTTCATCCTTCACGTAACATGAAACCTTAATGCAATGCTTGATGTGGTTCATGATGTATGATTGATGATATATGATTCTGTAAAGCAAAATTCAATGCGTATAGATAGACACACTAGACACAAGTACATAATCAAATCAAATTTAGAACATTTTCTCATAAAATCATTTAAAATTTTGAATTAAATCATTTTATACTCTCATGGACCAAGTCCACATGGATCCTCAACTTTACAATTTGTGTGGCCTTAACATCTATTACTTTATAAAAATTGAAATCCTTATACTCTTATCGCAACCTATATACTCAAAGGAATCTCATCACCAAAGAATCTCTACCAGCATCATACATATCCTTTTATCATCATTACAAGTCTAAGAATACTTATCCTTTTATGTCTCCCCCTCTTAAAAGAAATTCGTACTCAAATTTCAATACTTATTCACATGTTCTCGAAAAACTGGGGATGCTTTTGTCGTATCCCTTTCTCAGCTTCCTAAGTATACTCATCCATTCTATGATTACGCTAGTAGACCTTAATCATAGGTATCTTCTTGATACATAAATTTCTCCCTATCCTTAGCTTGAGATTCTACCTACTTTTCTCTACAATCAATATAAGCTCCATACCCATATAGCCAATCTATTCCTAAGATCACATCAAATTTTTAGGATATCAAGTTCTAACAACTCCACTGGAAGTTTCCATCCATCAATGTCTACCTCATAGTCCTTAAATGCATACTTTACTTCCATCATTAATCCAAAGGAGTTGATGCAACTAAAGGTTTATGAATTAAATCCTTATTTTTACTTAAACTCTTAGCAAAACATGGAGATATAACGAATGCCTAGCACCAAAATCAATCAAGCATCTTACACTAGAATTTTGAATGTGAATAATACCTTCTTCTTCTTAAATCACACTAGATTAATATTCCTCCTTTGACTATACTTGATATTAACATAAGTGATAGAGAAATTCCTAACTTTCTTATTGTTGTAGTCTATATGGTCATCTAAGTCACAATTTCCTTAGTATACTTCAATGACTTCATACCATATACTTATGTATATATAATGTAACTAATTTGTTTCTTTCTCCTACTAATCATTACTAACTATCATTTCTCTTCCTACGATATCAGTCACAATTATCATTTAATAACTTCATATATTTCATATGTCAAACCATTGTAACACATAAGCATTTCATACCTCATAACATTATACCCATCAATCATTAATCTAAATGGATCAGAACTTAGTCAACTTCTCTTTCTAATCCACTTAATCCCACTATTCAAATATCATACTTACCATTCATTTAGCGTGAGCACCTATCATATAATATCATATCATAGGACACATATCACCTAGCATATTTCACATATCATGGCATGTATTAAGTATCCTAATCATGTAGCACATAACTTTTAGCATAATGAGCTATTCTACTGTCTAACGTCAATCATTTCATAGAATCAACCCATATGAAGTCACTAAGCAATCAAATAATATCATTCATATCATATAAGTCCTATGCCCCTAAGCTAATTGTTACCATCTAGTAGTTAGAGTCTCAATTATGTCTCTTATTCTTGGCTCTTTGCCCTTGAGATTGCGATAATCCAGGTGGTGGAGGTGCAGAGGTCACATTTCCCGAATCTCTCATCCGTGGGCAATCCTTGATGAAGTGACCTATCTGTCCACATTTCAAACATGTACCAGAGACTTTTCAGCAAACTCCAAAATGCTTCTTGCCACAATGGCCATAAGTTATTGGTGAAGACTCCTTTCTTGGTCCTCGACTTCCTTCTCTGTACTAACCTTTATGACCCTTATTCTTATGCTTACTCTTCTGTTCACATTCAGCGCACTCAACTTTCTCGGCCTTAAGCCTCTTCTCCACATCCTTTCTCAAAGCATGTACTAGGGACCTAATACATTGATTTTCTTCCATCAGTTTTTAATGGTCTTTTTCAAACCTCTGCATCTTACTCTGAATCCATTTATAACCTAGACACTGTATAGGGTCCTTCTCATCAAGAGTCTTTTCTCTCTTTAGGTGGACCACAGGTACGACTTTCTTGAACATTCCTCTCCATGTCCTCTTATAGGCCACACGCAGTGCTACCATGTTCACCCCTAACTCATAACATGTAAAGTGAAGGCTACTGCCATGTTCATACATAACTCATAACATGTAAAGTGAAGGTTGCTGCCATGTTCACACCTAACTCATAATTCATAACATATAAAGGTAATAGTAGCATTGAAGAATACAATCATATGTAACATAATACCAATAAAAGTTTAGCTTATTTAACAAAAGATTAACAACAGTATAGTTCTAAAAAAATATATGTTAGGGTAATAATCACAAAGGTATTATAATTGGATAATCAAAAATGGTTTTGGACCAATTGTACTTTAGCAACCCAAGCATACAAAGAAATCATTAAAATAGAAAAGAACTTGGATTGCAAGATATCAAAGGTTCACAAAACATGATAGCTTGTACTTGTAACTTAAAACATAATGTTTACTCACCTTGTGGTTCCTTCGCTTATAGCACTCGTAGCCCTTGAACCTATAAAATTCCTTAAGTTCTAATATAATATTTAATTCAATACTTAGTATTTGTTTAGTCATCATGCCATCCTACCCCATAACTACCACATGCACATATAACATTCATATACACTTAGAGTTGCACATAGATGTGCACTCATCACTTACACATAACATATTGACTTTAAAGGTCTTGCATACTTAGGCTTTATAGGCTTATATGAAAACACATAATAATTCATAATAAGACTCTTCTAAAGTCAAACATAATATATCATGATCTTACTATGAATGCAATTTAACATTCAACATAACATATTCATCACCTTTAACTTATCAAGTAGCCTTTCAAGTATCATGCTTATCTCTTATAACCAGTTTGTGCAATCAATCTCATCATCTATTTAAGATCATTAATTCATTATTAACTCATTATAAAATCTTTTTCTATATTACCCAATCACATTCACATTTTAATCATAACATAACGTTAGGATACCTTGAGTATACAAAATCGCCTCTATACTTGTCTAGAGTCATTCTTTCAACCAACATGCAATTTAACCATTTATCATTCATACATATATGTCAATAATCAATAAAATATATTACACAAAAATTATAGACATTGGGATAAAAATCCTAATGTAGGCCGAATACACTATCAAAGAGAAAACCTAGATTTTCTTACTTTTTGCACTTTCCATCTATTTCAGTAATATGCAAACACATGATTTAAACCAATATTTTTCTTGTAATCAAAATAAAAATCATTTTAGAACACTTAATTGCACCAATCGGCACCTATACATGTATGCATGGATGAAAATTTTCTAACTTTATGTTTTAGGATGAAAATCATGAATCTTTCTTATTTCCTGTACTTTCCGATCATTACAGTAATCTGTAAACACATGGTTTAAACCATTATTTTTTTCAATCATAACAAAAAATTAGTTTAGAACCTAAATATATACAAATTGATAGCCATAGACCATGCTTATGCATGAAAATTCCAAGTTTAGGATTTGGAGCGAAAATCATAAGTTTTCTTGCTTTTTGGTATTTTTTGATCATTACAGTAATATACAGATATATGATTTAACTTAATATTTTTCATCTAAACACAAAAAAAAAAAAATTGAGTTTAGAATATAATAATGCAAAATTTCCCCACCCTTGTTGAGTTTATGCATGAAAATTCCAATCTTGAGTTTTAGGGTTCACCTTTAGAGCATTCGCATAGAGAGGTTTGTGTTTTCAATAGAAAAATTGATTTCTCTCTCAAGAATTCACCTAAGCTGAATTTAATCAATGAAAATTAGTAAATATTCTGTTTAAAATAATTTTCTCATGATTAGTTTCCTAGGAATCAAATAATAAATTGAAAAGAGAGAAAAACTTACGAATACTATCAAGAAATTGCAAAGTTTGAAGATATTTTGTGATTTTTGGTAGAGAGATTATTTTTGAGAGAATTTTTCTGCCAAAATAATGAAATGATAGAATGGTGGCTATTGGATACAAGGGCTGGCTGAATTTTTGATATAAATAATTAGGGTTTGGGCAATTTCCAAGATTACCCTTAAAGAATTAGGTTATGAGTGTTTTAGTGTAGTAGGCTTTTAAGTATTTAGGCTTTTTATTTAATTTTGGGGCTGATTATAGGTAATTAAAATAAAATATTTTTTTATTATATTCATTAAAATTCCCCCCAAAATTTTTATTTAAAAATATTTTAAAAATGCTTATAAAAATTATTTTATGTTTAAAATTGCCTTTTTGCATGAAAATTTATTTTATATAAAATAAATTATTTCATGCTAATGTACTTCATATAAATCATATGTTTCATAATAATAACTCATATTATGCATATTAGAATTTATCTAACTATAACGACCCACACTTATCCTAAAAATTTTTGTGATAATTTGCTTGACTTGGAACTATTAAGACTAAGTGTGTGCTTTTATAGAAATTTATGTACTATATGATTGATGAGTATGTGGCAAATTAAATTAATTTTAATATGCATAATATGAGTTATTATTATAAAATAAATGATATACATGAAGTGCGTTAGTATAAAATAATTTTTTTTTCATAAAATGAATTTTCATTCAAAAAGGCAAATTTTAACATAAAATAATTTTATGAGTATTTTTAAAATAATTTTTAAATAAATATTTTTGGGGGAATTTTAATAAAAATAATAAGAAAATTATTTTATTTTTAAATACCTATAATCAGTCCTAAATTAAAATAAAAAGCCCAAATACCTAAAAGCCTACTATCCAAAAACCCTTATAACCTAGCTCATTAAGGATATTAGTGGAAATTGTCCAAAACCCTACATTTAAACATCAATTTTCAGCCAGCACCATATTTTAGCAGCCACCACTCTATTCTTCTATATTTTGATAGAAAAATTCTTTTAAAACAATTCTATCTGCTAAAATTAAGAAAACACCTTTCAACATTGTGATTTCTCACCCGTATTCGTAAGTTTTCTTTCTTTTCAATTTCCCATCTGATTTCTATTTAATAAATTATGAGAAAATTATTTTAAATTGGTTATTTACTAATTTCTATAGATTTAATTCAGTTTGAGTGAGTTTTTGAAAGAGAAATTAATTTGTCTACCAAAAACATCAACCTTCCTATGCGATTTAGCCAAAGGTGAATCCTATAACTGAAAAATTGAAATTAAACATAAATTCATTAGGAGAAGGAAGCGGAGGGGGGGGGGGGGGGGGGGCGCTTCGGGGGGGTGGGGGTCCAGAGCTACTGTGATTTTGATGTGTTTTGATAAAAAAATATTGGATTAAATAATATTCTTACATATTACTGTAATAACTGAAAAATTTCAGAAAATAAGGAAATTCAAGATTTTCGCCATAGAACTTGAAAGTTGGAAAATTCTATGTTTTAATAATTTTATGGCTGCCACATTGTGGTGATTGATGTTCCAAACTGATATTTGTTTTGTTTGGATGAAAAATAATGATTTAAATCATATGTTTATACATTACTATAATGAACGAAAAGCGCGAAAACTCATGATTTTCACCCTAAACCTTAAAACTTGGAATTTTCATGCATAATTATGATCTATGGATGCTGATTCATACATATGGATGTTCTAAACTAATATTTGCTATGATTGAATGAAAAAAAATGATTTAAAATACCAGTTTATATATTACTGTAATGACCAAAAAATACTAAAAAAAAGAAAGGTTCATGGTTTTGCATCCTAAAACCTAAAATTGGAATTTTCATGTATATGTCACACCTATTGTTGCCAATTCATAAAGATTGATGTTCTAAAATGAATTTTGTTGTGTTTACATGAAAAATGTTGGTTCAAACCATGTTTCTACATATTAGTGTAATAGACGAAAAGTGCGACAAGTAAGAAAAATTCAGTTTTTCTCTTAATAGGATATTCAATGTACCATGGGATTTTTATCCCAATGTCTATAATTTTTATGTGATATATTTTCATAATTATTGACATGTATAAATATATCATAAATGGTTAAACTGCATGTTAGTTGAAGGAATTACTCTAGATAAGCCTAGAGGCACTTTGGTATACTTAAGGTATACCTAAGATATCTTAACCTTATGTTGTGATTAGAATATGAATGTGATTGGAAAATATGGAAATAGATTTTATGATGACTTGATAATGAATTGAGGATCTTGAATTGATGAAAAGATTGATTGAATGAATGGGTCATAAGAGTTAAGCACGACATTTGAAAGGTCATTTTTTAAGTTGACATGTATGGAAGTGTTAAGTGTACTAAGATGATTGTTAAAGTGAATTGATATTAAGATAATGATATTGTGTTGACCTTAGAAAGGTATGGACATGAATTATGATATGTTTTCATATAGGCCTTTAAAGGCCAAGTGTGCAAGACTTTTTAAGTCAACATGTTATGTGCTAATGATGAGTGCACTTATATGTGCAACTCTAAGTGTATGTGAATATTATATGTGCAAAGGGTAGTTATGGGATAGGATAACATCATGATTAAATAAATACTAAGTATTGAATTAAATATTACAATAGAGCTTGAGGAGTCTTAGAAGTCCAAGGGCCATGTGAATTAGGAGCGAAGAAACCACAAGGTGAGTAAACACTGTAATCATGCTACAAGTATGAGTAAACATTATGTTATGCTACAAGTATGTGATATCATGTTATGTGAGCCTTTGAGATCTTTGAAACCTAAGTTTTTTCTATTCTAAAATATGATTATATGATTTCTTTGTAAAGCCTGGGTTGCCAAAGGATAATTCGTTCAAAAATCATTTTTGTTTATCCAATGATAATTCCTTGTGATTATTGCCTTAACTTATATTCTTTCTAGAACTACATTGTCATTGTATCTTTTGTTCAAAAGTTAAACTACTATTGCTATTGGGATACATTTTATTATTGCCTTACGTGATATTGTTATTTGGGACTACCATTAGCTCTAGCTATGGTACCTTTAACCCTTTATGCAAAAATCCTCATACTGATGCGGGTAATCATTAGAACCTGTGCACATGGTCTTAACTCGATGGATAGGAGTTGTGTATCCACCTCAACTAGAAGGGTCAGTTCTAACTATGAAGCCTGATCAGTTTTATAACTATATAAGTATTGGGATGGGAGTTGGAATTTGGTATGAGGCCACCTCTCCCTCGAGTGAATGAGCTAGCATAGTTATTTACTCTTATTGGGTGTTAAATGTTATAAGTGTGATTTCTTCAAACTGTTAAATTAGGAAATTTGCTAAATTGAAAAACTTGCTAAATTGCATATTGATTCATGAATTGTAAATCATGAACTATATGATATTAGCTATGGGTTTCCTTTTTAAAGGGTTATATGTTATTGTATGTGCTATATATCATTCCAAGTGAGCAATATGAGGAGGTAAGGTGATGGCTCAAGCATTCTACTTTGCTTGGGGGATTCCTTGTCCAAGTCTTTAAAAATACTATGTTATGAAGAGTTATCTTTAGACGCTCCAGGAATAATCATTTTAAATGTTTATCTTGACATGTTATTCAATAAGGTTTAAACTAGAATTGAATATTATTATTTCTTATGGGTTGTATTTGAAGTATCTTTTTATTTGTCTTCCACAACTAAAGGTTTTCATATAAATGTCTTAAACAAGTAATTGCACGAGGTTTGGTATGATCCTAGGGATGATTATATAACTATAAGTGGGTTCTACGAGCGTGGGTGACCTTATGTCTCCCCATATTCTAAGACCATCATATCTCTAAAGTTGGGATGTGACACTAACATGCCACATACTCATCAATCACATAGCCCATAAATTCTCATAATAGTATACACTTAGCCTTAATAGTTCTAAGTCAAGTAAATGGTTATAAAAACTCCTAGGGTGGGTATGGGTTATTACAGTGATGGGTTCCCTGTCAAACCACCCTTATCCTTTCATGTAATGACTCATAGAACCTTCATTTAGGATTGTATGCACCATAATACTAAACTTGGTATGTCACTATCATGAAATCTTTTCATTCATACATACATACATATACAGCTTAAACCTTGTGAAAAGTCTAAAACCTATCAAAACATCTCCACACCCAAAACCCATGGTCAAAACCCAAAACCCATGGTCCACCTAAACCTATGGATAAAATCCAAAACACATGGTCCACCTAAATCCATGGTCAAAATCCAAAACCTATGGTCTACCTAAATCCATGGTCAAAACCCATAACACATGGTCAACCTAAATCCGTGGTCAAAACCCAAAACCTATGGTCCACCTAAACCTAGAGTCAAAACACCTAAAACCTATGGTCAAAATCCAAAACTCATGGTTCACCTAAACCCATGTCAAACTCATGGTAAAAATAAACCCATCTATGGTACCCTCATCCTTATCCATAATTCTTATCCAAGCTAAACAGTAACCTAACTCTATTTTTTATAACTGTTATACAAGCTAAACACCAACCTAGCTTTATTTTTCACAATTCTTACCTAAGCTAAACACTAACCTAGCCTTCATCTTTCACAATCCTTATCCAAGCTAAATACTGACCTAGCTTTCATCATTTATAATTTTTACCCAAGCTAAACACTAACCTATCTTTCATCTTTTATAGTCCTTACCCAAGCTAAACACTAATCTAGCTTTATTCTCAATAATCCTTACTAAAGTTAAACACTGACCTAGCTTCATTCTCATCGACAGTCCTTACCCAAACTAAACATTGACTTTGTTTCATCATTTACAGTACTATCTAAACCCATGGCCCATCTAAGCCCATGGTTAAGTCTAATCAAACTCATTATCCAACTATCACCAAACCCATGGTCCGCCTAACATCCAAATCCATGGTATAATCACAAAACCCATGGTCACTCTATCCTTAAGCCTATGGTAAACCATTCATCACAATCCCAATTACTCGAGGCTAAAATTTGACCTATCCACCCAAAGCTAAATTCTAACCTAGCTGTGCAAAGCTAAATTCTAACCTAGCTACATAAAGCTAAAATCTGACCTAGCCACTATAGCTAAATTTTGACCTAGCCATTCAAAGCTAAATTCTGACTTAACCACTCAAAGCTAAAATCTGACCTAGCCACCCTAAAACTAAATTCTGACCTAGTTACTCAAAGCTAAATTTTGACCTAGCTACTCAAATCTAAAATCCAACCTAGCCACTCAAAGCTAAATGCCAACCTAGTTTCCAAAGCTAAAATCTAACCTAGCTCCCTTAGCTGGACACTGACCTAGCTAACATCATACAACTCCACCTTCATTTTTACCCATATGCCATCAACCTAGCTATAAGAAACCATCATCCATTACCATTAAACCTAAGGTCCTTGGTTTGTCATACCCTACCATAACCATCTTTTCCAAAGCTTGATACTAACCTAGCTCCTTTTCCCTTTCATAAGGTTGCAAGATGGCTACTGGATTTGACAAAGATGTCATGGATAAGATTCTAACCATACTATTAGAGCAATAAAAAGAGATGTTCAAGGGACAAATGGCCTAAATTCAAGCCCAATTGCAGTCCAAAGGGAGGCCATACTAAATGATGTCCAGGACATGCTAAGTCAGATTGGCATAAACCAAACCCCAAATCCCACTATCCAAAATCCACTCAACTTGGACTAAAATTTGACATCAGTTCAAGCCTATGCTTCTAATTCCTCCACCAAGCCAACCTTTCCATCATTTCCCTCACCTAATATCGTCCAAATGAACACTCTCTCTTATCTAGCACCCACTAAACAACCATAAATGACCTCCTTCCCTATGGATCCTTCTAAAGGGAAGGAAGCCACATGTAATCCTAGGCTTGAGGTCTTCCTACTCAAACTAAAAGCCATAGAAAAGTCAGTAAAAAGTCTAAAAAAGAAGGAAGGCATGGTTGATACAAGTTTGTTAAGCCTTTTCCCCATTACCCGATTACCACCAAAGTTTAAGATGTTAAATTTGGACAAATTTGATTGTACTACTTGCCCTAAAATCTATTTAAATATGTATGTAGGGGTAATGCATCCCCTTGGTGTCAACAATAAGCTCCTTGCTCAACTCTTTTAGCAAACCCTTATTGATATGGCCTTAAGATGGTTTATTAACTTGGATGACACCCAAAAACAAACCTGGGAGGACATTTGTAAGACATTTGTCAAACAGTGCCATTATAATATTGAAGTGGACATTACAAGAAGGGATTTAGAAGGCACCAAGCAGCTTTCGAATGAGACCTTTTCTGTGTTCCTTATAAGGTAGAGGGCCAAAGCTGCTCCAATGGGTAAACAGGCCAACCGAGCAAGACCAAGTGGATATCCTCATCAAGAATCTGCTTCCAAATTACTGAGATCCCTTGTTAACACAATATATACCCACTTTCAAAGCTTTGATAGCAATTGCATCCAAGGTTAAAGATCACCTTCAAAGCAAATCAAAGATTACCGCTACTGACTTGGACATTAAGGAAAACCATAAACCCAACATTGAAGAATTTAACTCTAGCTAAACCTTACCTGTCTAGAATCAGTCCAAGACCTCATTGGCAATGAATGCCTCTTTTACCCATCAACCTTTCAAGCCACTTAGTGAGTCAACAAGGCAAGAAGGATACCAGTTATAGTCTATGTCATTAAAGTTTGAGTCATCATCATTTTTTAAGTATTAGACTCTTCTTTTTTGAATATGTGTATCAAAGTCATTCTTTTTTAAGTTTGTTTGTTAGACTCATCCTATTGAGTTTGTTGAAGTCATTTGTCACATCCCATTTTCGAAGACATGATGGTCCTAGAATATGGGGAGATATAAGGTCACCCACACCTGTAGAACCCACTCATGCATATAATAATCTTGCCTAGGATTGTACCGAACCTCATGCATTAACTTAAAAAAAACTTTTATAAAGGAAAAACCTTAAGTTACGGAAGCTAAAAAATATACTTTAATACAAATCCATAGGAAAATAATAATGAGACTCCAAATAAAGTCACCAAAATAATATTCCAAAATCAAGTTCCCATAATAACTCCTGGAGTGTCTAAGGACTCAACATAGTGTGATATTATTATAACTTTGATAAGGGAATTTCCCAAGCGAAGTAAGTAGCTTGAGCGATCACCTTGCCTCCTTATAATGCTCACTTGGAACCATATAAGGAAGAAGGGGTGAGATAGACGATCTCAATGAGTAAATAATAAACCTTATACAATAACACATATCCCTTAGAAAGGGCTCATAGCTCATAACTTATAGTTCATGATTCATAGTTTGCAATTTAGAAAGGTTCGCAGAAATCATACTTATAACACATAACACATTGAGTAAAGGTTGCTGCCATAATCACTCGAACACATAGAGTAAAGGCTATTGCCATAATCACTCGAACACATAGAGTGAAGGCTATTTCCATAATCATTAGAACACATAGCCGATGATTACTCACATCGGTACAAGGATCACATAGCTAATGATTACTCATATCGATATAAGGATTTCTGCATAAAAAGGGTTATGGGTACCATAGCTAGAGCTAATAGTAATCACTTATAATAATAGCACTTAATGAAAGCTATAGCATATAGCATATTGGTAAAAGTAATTCAATTTATTAAATAAGAGATAAAAGAAGAGTGTGATTCCATAAAGAAAATATGGTAAGGCAACAATTATGAAGGATCTTTTATATCATTGAACAAACAATAATGGCTTTGGACCAATTGTCCTTTAGCAATCCAAGTTTAACAAAGAAATCATATAATCGAATTTAAAATTAAGTGAACTTAGGTTTCAAGAAGTCTCAAAGGTTTCCATAATACAATCATGATAGCTTGTACTTGTAACAATAACATAATGTTTACTCACCTTGTGGTTCCTTCGCTCCTAGTACACATAGCCCTTTTGAACCTCTAAAACTCCTCAAGCTCTAATATAATATTTAATTCAATACTTAGTATTTATTTAATCATGATGATATCCTATCCCATAACTAACCCATACATATATAACATTCATAGACACTTAGAGTTGCATATATAAGTGCACTTCATCAGTAGCATATAACATGTTGACTTTAAAAGTTTTGTACATTTAGCCTTTATAGGCCCATATGAAAACACATTATAATTCATGTCAATACTTTTCTAAGGTCAACACAATATAATTATCTTAATATCAATTCACTTTAACAATCATCTTAGTACACTTAACACTTCCATATATGTCAACTTAACAAATAACCTTTCAAGTGTCATGCTTATCTCTTATGACCAATTCATTCAATCAACCTCTTCATCAATTCATTCATTATCAAGTCATCATACAACCTACTTCCATATTATCCAATCACATTCACAGATTAATCATAACATAAGGTTAAGATACCTTAAGTATACCAAATTGCCTCTAGCCTTGTCTAAAGTCATTCCTTCAACCAACATGCAATTTAACTATTTATCATTCATAAATAAATGTCAATAATCAAAAAAATACATCACATAAAAATTATAGAAATTGGGATAAAAATCCCAACGTAGGTCGAACACATCATCAAGGAGAAAACTTGAATTTTCTTACTTTCCGCACTTTCTGTCTATTACAGTAATATGCAAAAATATGGTTTGAATCAAGATTTTTCATATAAACATAACGAAAATTATTTTAGAACATTAATTCATAGGAATCAGTAGCAATAGGTATGACATATACATGAAATTCCAATTTTTGGTTTTAGGATGCAAAACCATGCGTTTTCTTATTTTTGGTACATTTTGGTCATTACAATAATATGTAAATAGGTGTTTTAAACCATTATTTTTCATTCAATCATAAAAAAAAATATTTTAGAACATGAATATGTACAAATTGCCATAAACCATACTTATGCATGAAAATTCCAAGTTTAGGGTTTAGAGAGAAAATCATGAGTTTTCTAGCTTTCCTCACTTTTCGTTCATTACAGTAATATGTAAATGCATGATTTAAATCATTATTTTTCATCCAAACAAAATAAATATCAGTTTAGAACTCCATCATACACAAATTGCCAACTATATACATATGTAATCATAGAATTTTCCAACTTTTATGTTCTAGAATGAAAACCTTGAATTTTCTTGTTTTCTGAAACTTTTTGGTCATTATAGTAATATGCAAAAATATGATTTAATTCAATATTTTTTTAATCTAAACACATCAAAAATCTATTTATAAACAGGACTTGCCCCCACACACCCCCCCCCCTCCCTTATAGTGTTATGCATGAATATTTCAATTTTGAGTTGCAGGATTCACCTTTGGAAAAATCGCGTTGATAGGTTGGTGTTTTCAATAGAAAAATTGATTTCTCTCTCAAGTATTCACCTAGGCCAAATTTTATCAATAAAAATCAATAAAAATTTAGTTCAAATAATTTTTCCATGATTAGTTTCATAAAAATCAAATAGCAAATTGAAAGAAAAGGAAAAACTTATGAAATAGCTGCAAAATTGCAAAGTTTGAAAGTATTTTGTGAATTTTGGTAGAGATAATAATTTTGAGAGATTTTTTTCCAAAATAATGAAATAATAGAATGGTGGCTACTGGAGTGATGGGCTGGCTGAATTCTTCATTAATATATTTAGGGTTTTGGGCAATTTCTAAGATTACCCTTAATGAGCTAGATTAGGAGTATTTTGGTGTAGTGGGCTTTTGGGGATTTGGACTTTTTATTTAATTTATGGGGTGATTATACGTAATTAAAAAGAAAATATTTTTCTTATTATTTTCATTAAAATTCCCCCTAAAATATTTATTTAAAAATATTTTAAAAATACTCATAAAAATTATTTTATGCTTAAAAATCGCTTTGCGCATGAAAATTCAATTTATGTGAAATAAATATTTTTATGCTTATACATTTCATATAAATCACTTATTTCACCATAATAATTCACATTATGCATATTAGAATTAATCTAACATGTCATATACTCATTAATCACATAACTCATAAATTTCATAAAAGCACTTGCTTAGACATAATAGGTCTAAATGCAAGTAATTGGTCATGAAAACTCGTAGGGTGGGACGTGAGTTGTTACATCATTCCTATTGTATGATGGCATTATTTAATAAGGTGTGAGTTTTTTTTTTTCAAATTCCTTTCTTTGTGTATTTCTTTTCATCTAATTTGAATGAAACAATGAATTTTTGCACCAATAAGGAATCACATGTGAAGGGTCAAGAATTCATGAAAGGTCACAACAAATGATCATTAAAGGTAGCCTTCACTAAAATTGTAGTTCCTTAGAAAAAACATTCAGATTCCCCAAGCGAACATCCATGTCACTTTCTCTCCAAGCTGACACCCCTTTTTAAGTATTTTGCAAAACACCAAATCTCCCATCATTGCTATAGGCTGGAAGGCAATCCTCAATCATCTTCGCAAGAAAAATAGAACAAATAGATTTGCTAACTAAAAAGGGAAGGAAAACCAGAAATCTAACCTATGATCCAAACAAAATTAGACTTTTCTAAGCAAGATGGAACAAATAGCCTTGCCAACCTAAAAAAAAAAAGGGAAAATTCAAAAAAAAGAATTCAAAAAAAATTTAAAAAAAAAGGAATAGAAGAAGAAAAAATCAAAAAAGAAAAAAGAAAAAAGAAAAAAAAAGAATAAGAAAAAAAAAACAAAGAGAAAGAGAAACTCAGAAGGGTAGCATAGAGCAAGAAATCAAAACCCATAAAAGCCATTTTGTAATAACCCACACCAACCCTATGAGTTTTGTGACTAAATTTCTTGAATTTAGAACTATTATGACAAAATATATGCTTACAGGAAAATTCATGTATGGTGTGATTTATGGGTATGTGACATGTTAAATTAATTTTAATATGCCAAATATAAAGTATTATTATGAAATAAATGATTTATATAAAGTGTATTAGCATGAAATAGTTTATTTTATATAAAATGAATTTTTATGCAAAAAGGCGATTTTTAAGCGTAAAATAATTTTATAAGTATTTTTAAATAAATGTTTTGGGGAAAATCTTAATAAAAATAAAAAGAATAATATTTTATTTTTAATTACCTATAATCAGCCCCAAAATTAAATAAAAAGCCCAAATGCCAAAAGCCTACTACACCAAAATACTTCTAACCTAGCTCATTAAGGGTAATCTTGGAAATTATCCAAAACCCTAAATATATAAGATGAAATTCAGCTAGCTCTTACTTCCAACAGCCACCATTCTATTATTTTATTATTTTGGTAGAAAAATTCTGTCAAAATTATTTTCTCTATTGAAATTCACAAAATACCTTTAAACCTTGCGATTTCTTGACCATATTCGTAAGTTTTTCTCTTTTTTCAATTTATTATTTGATTTCTATGAAACTAATCATGAGAAAATTATTTTAAACTGAGTATTCACTAATTTCTACTAATTTAATTTAGTTTAGGTGAATTTTTGAAAGAGAAATTAATTTTCCTACCAAAAATGCTAACCTCTCTATGCGAATCCTTCAAAGGTGAATCCTACAACTCAAAATTTGAAATTTTCATGCATAAACTCATCAAGAGCGGGCAGTTTTTACATATTTGCATTCTAAATAATTTTTATGTGTTTACATGAAAAATATCTTATTAAATCATATTTTTACATATTACTGTAATGATCCTAAAAATTTTGGAAAAACAAGGAAATTCATGGTTTTCATCCTAGAACATAAAAGTTGGAAAATTCCATGATTTTATATTGGCACGGCTGCCAATTTGTGTATGATGGAATTCTAAATTGATTTTTGTTATGTTTGGATGGAAAATAATGATTTAAAGAATGTGTTTACATATTACTGTAATAAATGAAAAACACGGAAAGCTAGAAAGCTGGAAAACTCATGATTTTCATTCTAAACCCTAAACTTGGAATTTTCATGCATGAGGATTGTCTATGGCTGACAGATTGGTGTGTATTGGTATTCTAAACTGATTTTTGTTATGATTGAATGAAAAATAATGGTTCAAATCACGTGTTTACATATTATTATAATGACCGAAGAGTACCAGAAACAAAAAAAAAACTCACGGTCTTTCATCCTAAAACTTAAAATTAGAATTTCCATGCATATGCTATACCAATGGGTGCCAATTCCTATGGTTTAATAATCTAAAATGATTTTTATTATGTTTACATGAAAAATCTTAGTACAAACCATATTCTTGCATATTACAATAACAAACGGAAAGTATGAAAAGTGAGAAAAAAATCATGCTTGTTCTTGATTGTGCATTTTAGCCTACATTGGGAATTCAATTCCAATGTCGATAATTTTAATGTAATGTATTTTAATAAATATTGACACACACACACACACACACACACACACACACACACACATATATATATATATATATATATATATATATATATATATATATATATATATATATATATATATATATATATCATGTTCCTGCATATTACTATAACAAACGGAAAGTATGAAAAAGTGAGAAAAAAATCATGCTTGTTCTTGATTGTGCATTTTAGC